>APFE031411851.1:0-13994 GCA_000404065.3 Pinus taeda
TCAACATTTAATTTGATCCTAAAAAAATATTTTCTCCTTAACTCTAAAATGGTGCAAACTTCCTACAATAGTATGTAATGGTGATGGTGATAATAATGATTATCATCCACTAAGACCAAATATAGTATATAAGAAGGTAAAAAGATATTACTAAAAGTTACTTTGAATTTTAAATTGTGCCAACATTGTTTTAGTAATAATCGTAATTTAACATATAGATGATATTTACTATATTGGATTATGGGTTAATAATAGTTACACACACATCATTATTTTCATAAAATAAGCGTTAACAAACTTATCTTTTTAATATAAACCATAAAAATATTAAAATAGATAATGTAAGGAATCCAAGATTAATACGTGAAATATTTTCTTTTTCAAGTTTATATAAATTTGTTTTATAAAGTTTATCATGATAATTTTTACACAAAAAATGGTGAATATCTATATAAAAATTAGTGAACTAAGTGACTTTCTAATTCCTCGTTTCCAAAAAATTTAATCTAGTTAAAGTTCTAAATAATGGTATATATTGGACACATTACCAAAAATTTCATTTGTCATCTTAAATAACTTTATTACTTAATATTATCTTGCATATTAATCTATTATTCATTAAAGCGAGCCTCAATCAACTTCTTTTATTAACATAAGTGTACAACTATAAATAAAAAATAAATTATGCTATACTCACATTCAACATTTAATTTGATCCTAAATTTATTTTTCTCCTCAACTCTAAAATGGTGCAAACTTTCTACAATAGTATGTAATTATGATGGCGATAATGATGATTATCATCCACTAAGACCAACTATGGTAAATAAGGATATAAAAAGATATTATTAAAAGTTATTTCGAATTTTATTGTTATGCTGAAAACACATTAAAATAAGTGTTTCAATATAATCATAATTTTGTTTAGTTAAACAATCAAAAAGGTTGGTAGTGTCACAAATATTTTGAAATTTAATTCTAATACGAGTATAAACTCATGATCTTTGAGGGTTTTTTAATCTTCAACCATAATATAATTAGTGTTGCAAAGGTGATAGACTTTTAAATTGTGCCAACACTGCCTTAGTAATAATCATGACTTAACACATACAAGATATTTACTATATCAGGTTATAATTAAATGGATTAATAATAGTAACATATGCATCATTATTTTCATAAAATAACCTTAACAAACTTATTTTTTACTATAAACCATAAAAGAAATATTAAAATAGATAATGTAAGGAATCCAAGATTAAAATGTGAAAGATTTTTTTTAGCAATTTTATATAAATCTGTTTTATAAAGTTTATCACGCTAATTTTTACACAAAAATGGTGAATATCTACATTAAAATTAGTGAATTAAGTGACTTTCTAATTCCCCATTTTGAAAAAACTTAATCTAGTTAAAGTTCTAAATTCTAGATCCACTGAATACTTCCATATTTAATGAAATATGTGTTTAAAGGAGGAAGAATCAAACTCTACAACAGAGGAGGAATCAGAATATGAAGAGCCACAAACTCCGGGTGTGAGAAGATAAGTTCAAGGAAGAAGGCAACTGGAAAGGTATAGTCCATCTACTTTCTGTTCAAATTTTTCTTTATCTGTTACTAATGATGATCCCAGAACTATGATGGAAGTAGTAGATTTAGAGGATAACAAACTCTAGAAAGAGGCCGTGGTTGATGAAATGGCATCTTTGCACAAAAACGAGGCTTGGGATTTGGTGGAGTTGTTGGCTGGAAGGAAACGCATTGGAAGCAAATGAGTGTTCAAGAAGAAAACAAATGTAGAAGGAAAGGTGGAGAAATACAAAGCTTGGTTGGTAGAAAAAGGTTATTCCCAGGTGTCAGGAATTGATTTTGGTGATGTTTCTTCTCCTGTTGCCAAGGTAACTTCTATTAGATTACTTTTATCTATTGCTGCTACTTTTTATTTTGAGGTAGAACAGATGGATGTCAAAATAACATTTCTTCATGGGGATCTAGAACAAGAAATCTACATGAAGAAACCTAAAGGCTTTGTGGTGAAGGGTAAGAAAGAACTGGTATGCAGGTTAAAGAAGCCTTTGTATGGGTTAAAACAGTCACCAAGGATGTGGTACCAGAAATTTAATACATTTATACAGGGACTTGGCTTCACCAGAAGCAAAGCAGATCACTGTGTGTATTTTAAATTATTTGGTGACCGTGTTATTTATTTGATTTTGTATGTGGATGATATGTTGTTGGTTGGAAATGACAAAGAAATTATCCAGGATTTGAAGACCCAATTGTCCTCCACATTCAACATGAAATATCTTGGTGCTGTAAACTATATTTTGGGCATGGAAATTAAAAGAGATCAAGCAAAGAGGAAGCTCTCATTAAACCAGAGGAAGTATGTTGAGACAATGTTGAATAGGTTTAATATGCAGGATAGTAAACTAGTGAAGGTTCCTATTCTTGTAGGTGTAAAGTTATCTGCTGAACATTGTCCCAAGACACAAGAAGAGGGAAAGGATATGTCACGTGTTCCATATGCAAGTGCAATTGGTAGCCTGAAGTATACGATGGTCTGTACTAGACTAGACATTTCACATGCAGGGGAGTATTGAGCAGGTTTATGTCAAAACCAGGGAAGGAGCATTGGACAACAGTGAAGCAGCTTTTCAAGTATTTGCGTGGCACTAGTGATTATGGTTTGTGCTACCAAGGAAGACTAGGATTGGATAGTTTTGCATATCCGTGGCTTTGTTGATGCGGATTGGGCTGGAGATCTGGATCAGAGAAAATCTACGAGTGGGTATGTGTTTAACCTATTTGGAGGTGCAGTCAATTGGATGAGTAAGAAACAATTTGTAGTGGCACTATCAACTACAGAGACAGAATACATGGCAGCCACTCATGCAAGCAAGTAAGTAGTTTGGTTGCAAAGATTGTGTTCAAGTATGGGGTTAGTATAGGGATCTATAAGGATACACTATGACAGCCAAAGTGTAATTTTCTTGGCAAATAACCCTACATATCATTCAAAGAAAAAGCACATTGATGTTCAGTATCACTTTGCGAGGGATATGATAGAAGACAAAAAGGTGTTGCTGGTAAAGGTGGACACTTTGAAGAATATTGTAGATGCATTGAAAAAATCTGTGAGCTCTGAGAAGTTATCTTGGTGTAGAGAAACAATGGGCATTGTAGGGCTGGATAAATGACTAAGCTCTCTTGTGGCCCCCGGTGGAAAGAAAAGAAGTGGGAAAATGTTGGGTTGTGTTATATTCTTTCCACGACTAGCCCATGTAGTTAACCAGTGTAGCGGGGGGAGTCACAGGGGATTTGAGGGGTGCAGGTAACCCCACTCTATGGGGTTCGGGCCAACTCCTCCGAAAATTTTGGTTTTGGACCTTATATTAGGTTGGGCGGACCTACCTATGATTTTTTGTATGGTTTTCACACATGGTTTTGGATGCAATGGTTTTCGGTCCATGGCTTTGGACGCGGTGGTTTTAGGTCCATGGTATTGGATGCTTTGGCATGTATAAATATGTATTGTAACATTGAGAGAAACATAATGAAAAATCAAGCTGGTAGTCCAAGTTTTGTGATCCAAGGGAAAATATCTGTGTATATGTGTTTTATGTGTTATGCTCTCGTGTTGTTTATTTTCTGTGTTTTAGAATTCGTATGTAGGTAATTTATGTATGGGGTTAAGACCTACATGGGAGTAATCTAGATTGGATGGAATATTACTATAAGGATCAAATGATGCTAAATATTCATAATGAAAGACTGAAGAAGAAGGAGAAGAGGGTTGATGTCCCCTTTTAGAACTGGCTTTTCTCAGAATTTTTTTAGGGTCTGACAAAGGATCAACTAAGTTTTCCTCTGAACGAGATCTTGTGTGCTTAAAAGGTGCCAATTTGGGAGAGTGGAGTCAGCAGGTGAAATATTTCAACCTTTCTAGACCTTTAATCATATTAAAGAAATATAATACATATCGTTTCCCCAAGAAAACTTAATGAAATTCGAGTCACCGACAATGGCGCCAGTTTGATGTTGTACCTCTTAGATAATAATGGTTAGCTATTATGCCAGAGCATATAAGATAAATGTTTTGGGGGTTTTGTTTTAATTCAGGAGACCAATGAATGAAAAGGATATAGAACTTATATGCCTAACCCTTTGAATAATACCAATATCTCAACAAAGGGCTGCTATAAATATTTACATAGTGAAATAGCTTGAATAGTGGTGAGAAGAGAAAAAAAACAATATGATTATCACAATTCTGAGATAGATAATTAAATAATCATAAGTATGAAAACCTCTGACCAATGTTCAGAAGGTTCAAGAGAATATGCTTATGCTTACAACAAGCTGCTGATGATTTATTGGTTCAAAGATAATTAATTAAACAGAAAGTTCATTAGTCCATTCTCTTTAATGATTTTCACTTTAGAAAGCTTATAGGAATAGATTGAAATACAATTACTCCTACCTATTTATCTCTAAAAAACACAAGTATATGAAGTGTTAACACCCAGGTTGTTCCCTATGACTCCCAAGGGAATACGGTCGGGGTAACCACTAACCAATCTTTGGATTATAGATCCTAGCCTATCTATAATCGGAGAGGGCTCTCTCTTTAAGTTTCAGATATGCTTTGTGAGGTTTTGCTGCAAGGCTAGATGGCTATTGTTAATATAATTTCTGATTTAGTGAGTGAAACAATGAGATATGGAGTTACCAACAGTGCAATATTAACTCGAACAACAATCTCTACTTAGTAGCATAATGAATTACCAAATAGTGACTGTGAGATATTCAGAGCTTATTGGAGCAGTTAAGAATTCCAATTTAAACATCTCAAACTTATGAAAAACATTTATAGTGAAGATAGATTGAGATCAGGGTGTCTCCATGGACAAATCTTGAGGTATTCGTTTTCTTTCTTTCCTAGATTTAGAACAACATGTGAGAGGGATGAGTTAAAACAAATAACAAAAAAATTAACAGAGATAGAGAAACACTTATTATATCAAGCCGTAGCACTAGAATCCTGTAGCATTCAATGGTTCCAATCACAACATGCACCAGTAAGACTCCGTTCCTGTAAACTCCAAGCTTTATTTATAACATCCTTCTGAAAGTTACAGCCGAGTTCTCAGTTTTTCATAAGAGAAACAACAAAACCAATAACACACCAACCCCTTGGAAGTGCATGCGAGGGGGAATATATACAATAGGTTTTACAAAATATCTGACTGCTGAGTCATTTGATACATTAACTGTGCTCACCAATTTTACAAATATCAGATAAGAAAGCTATTGCTACTATAAATGTAAAATAAATGGTTTTGAATGCTGTCAGGCCTCTTCTTGACCTTTGGAGGAGGCTGAGTCGGTTGAGGGTTTTTCTTTAATGTTGAATGATGTGTCTTTATACTCTGTCCTACTGTAGCTTTTCTCGGCCCTGCTATCTGTAGTTGTCATTGTTGCTTTTGGTAGCTGAATCTTCATGATGAAGTGGCTCATTCCACCTTTCGGTCATAGTATGTGTATCACACTTTCTGAATGTGATGACTTATATATTTTGATGACAAAATTTAGATGAAGCCTCTTGTTTATAATAATAATTGTATCATGTTGGCCCACCAATCCTGCATAGGCAATTGATGCCTCAAAATTGCATCCATGGTCTCATTTGCCTCTGTGTATTTGTAGAAATTCAGAGGCGTTTCAAACAAATGGTTAAGCTCATTCATAATAAAAAACAGATTCTCTATTCTGTTATAGAGACTTTGCCCAGATGCTGGCCCTGTTTCCTGTGACCTGCTTGATCCTTGGCTGATCTGATTAGTGGCAAATGTATTCACCCTCTTTGCATAAACTTCATGTGATAGAAGTTTTCCTGCACTGTTGAGTAAGCTGGGGAGACCTCTGCCCTGTAATGCAACAAATTTGTCCATGAACCTGTTTACCTCTGTTTGCATATCTTGGCTCCTTCTGTCCAACGTCTGTACCAGGATTTTTAGTGTGAGGACCCTCTTAACTAGCTGGATAGTCTCCGTCCCGCAGGAGATCCCAATTGCTGCCAGTTGAGGGTCTGTCATGTTATTGAGCACATTGATCAATCTGTTGGCTACCTCAGGCATACTGCCTAGAGATGCCCTTGCTCTATGCACTTCCCTTTGTGCTTTGCCTATGAGCTCCATTTTCTCATCAATGGTTTCAATGTATTTCCATTGGTCCGTTATTGATTGGCCAATGTGGGTCCACAAAACGCTTCTGATTTCAGCCACCACTTTGTCAAGGGTGAGCTCCTTCTCCAGCTCTTTTATCCTTTCCTTGAGAGTGTTTATTTCTCTCCCTTTCTCAGCCACATTCTGCTTTGATTTATCATATTTCTCATTTAGCTTGGCCAACTCATCCTTGGATTCAGTCAGTTATGTCATCTGGGCTTCTAGGGCCTGGACCTCATTCAACAGATTCTGCATGTCTAGGCTCGGAGCTTGCTCTATAGACGGTGCTGCTGCTGATGTAGATGGTACTGCTACTTATGTAGATGGTGCTGCTGCTTCTGTGTGAGGAGGAGTGATATTTGGAGGCTCCTCAAGGTTAATAACCTCTGGAGGGGGCTGAGAAGTCTGGCCTCCCTCTTTCTGCTGTAGGGCTGCTTGTAGTGCAACCTCAGTGTCTTCCAGCTTCCCTTCTGTCTGCACTAGTTGCTTGTGCAGTGCTACCAGCAATGTAGCTATCTCTTGTTCTTGCTTCTGCTGAGCAACCTCATCTGTTTGGGGGTGGATGGTTGTTGGGAGCTTCACCTTCTTTCTCAGGGCTGCCAGGTCTGCGTCCCTTATTTTCAGCAGTGATTGTATGGCTTTGGGATCCTTGGGGTCATGCCCCAGCTCTATAATTATATCTTCCAAAGACTTGATCCTGTTGTCTTTAGCCAAGGAGGATTCTTTCTCCAACTCCAGTTGGGCAGCTGTATTGTTTAGGTTGTTTTCCAGCCTTTTTTCAAACATTGTTTTGTCTGCCAATGTTGCATAGACCATTTCACCCGTTTTCTTATGAAGTTCTATCTGGTCCATAGGGTGAATGTCTTTTGCAAGAACCTCCAGGTTGGTTCCTATGTAATCTACAGCTGACTGTGGCTGCACCGCGGTGGGCCTGAAATGACTCATGGTCATTTTTCCTTCTGCAATGCCATAGGCAGCCATGAGCCTCTACTGATTTGTGGGGGCCATCTTTAGCAATTTATTGTAGATTTGGAGCCTGAGTGGCTCATTTCTCCTCTTCATATCGGTGAACTGTTGCTTGATGCCTACCTATGCTTTTCTTTGATGGCTTGAGGAGCTCTCCTCTCCTCCAAGATTTCTCTCTTGTTCTTGCTGAAAGGAACTGGCTAACACCTCCATACTTGGTGGGCCCATTATTACCGATTGCCCCATAAGCATTTCTTCTTCAGAGAGGGGATTTAATCTCTGGCTTTTCTCCCCTTGATTTGTGGACGTTGTAAGGGGAGTCTCCTGCTCTCTGTCCCTCTTCTTTCCTTTTTCCACCTTTTGTGGAGTTTGGAGCACTGAGGTCTCTGCCATCTTCTCTTGCTCAGAAGGCATGTTCTGTTGAGCCTGTTGCTCAGTAGGTGTTTGGGCCTCTGTCATTTGTTCTTGCTGCATAGGCTACCCCTCTTCTTGAGGCTCTTCTTGTTGTTCTTGTTGCTGTTCTTGTTGCTGTTCAACCTCCTTCTCTACTTGCTGCTCTGTTTGTTGCTGTGTTCTAGGAGGTGATTGTTCCTGCTCCACTTGCTTGCCCTTGTCTTTATTTGTTCCCTGTTGGGCACTTCCGGCTACTTGCTGCTGGGCTGTGGAAGATGAGGCAGCTGCTCCAATTTGCCTCTGACAGGAGGAAGAAACCTGCCCACAATGTTCCAATTCAGCCTCTTTCTCAATATTGCTATTTTCTCTTCTTAGCATTTCTTCTTTGCTAATTGGCTCTTCTAATGTGCCTTCTTCCCAGCTTAGGGCATTGGCATACTTCTCAACATGAGGGATTTTCACATGGACATAGCCGCCCAATTTATACTTTATTCTCCTAAGGGAAATGAAGTGATTAGGGTCATAAGGCACCCACTTGAAACTTGTCTGAAGTCTGAGGGTCTCTAGAATCCTGTTAGATTCCTTCCACCCTTCTTCCTTCTTATTGTACAAAAAAGGACCCAGTTGATTTCTTACTTTTAGCTGCACCTTCTTGTTTTTAGCTTGGAAATGGACAAAGTCTGAATTTCCAAACTGCCTGAAGTACTCTAGGGCAAAGAGTCTCATAGGGACATATTTTGGCAGCCTATAGGGACTCAACTCACAGCCATAGACTCTGATTACTGTATGGTGTTGGTAGAAGTACCAATCACCAATGCTGTATGCCTTTGAGAGTTGAAGGATTTTCTGCATTTCATCTGTCAACCTTGGGGGAGGGGCACCCAACAACAAGGTCATAGCTGGATGAATGAATAGATCAATAAATTCACAGTAGGTATAGGGTGAATAAGGCAGAAGATGGCAAACTGAAGTCCAAAACACAACTGACCTTCGGCGTCCCTGGGCATCTAGCTTCTTTAGAGGGACAGGGAAGGCATCAGGCTGATAGAATAAGAATAAATGATATATGTACCTGATGTATTTAAACACCTTTTCCCTCTCCAGATTCACTAATTGCTCATGAATATTATTGGCAATAAAAGTAGCAAAGTCATAATGTACAGCAGGAGGCATCCCTGGGGAGAAAATGGACAGCATTGCTATGATGGTTTCATCCACATCCTCATATGTCCCATAACCCAAGATGTAACTGATCAAATCTACCATCATTTTTCCCAGCTCATTAAGATATGGATATGCTATGGGAAGGGGAGCGGTCATAGATTGATACTCAGGCTAAATAAACAATTGGTTAACCCTGGAAATCTGATCCCTGGACAAGTTTCCCCCTTTTGTTATCAAGTCCTGAAGGGAGAGAGGAGTTAGGGGCTTTGTAGTATGAAATTGCAGCATTTCATTGATGGCCTCAGGGGTGATATGGAACAATACAGAGCCTGAGGGGTTGAGGATGGCTCTGTGATAGGGGTCATAGCTGGACATGCATTGCTTTATCAAGTCTGGGAGGACATTGACTTGAGGGAGGTTGTAAATGGGGATGTGGGAATCCCAAATTCCTAAGGTGTCAGCCCCAATGAGATGTTGGGCCTTTAATTCATTCATTAGGTGAATATTAAACTTGGATGTCATAGGCATGGAGTCTATCATCTAGTAATCTTTATCAACTAGGGCTTTCCACACTAGCACTCTGTGTGCGGCATTCAGAGGTTGAATATTTAGAACTATTGGTGTCTCCATGGCTAAGTAGTGGTTATGACTAGGTGCTGAACTAGTTTTAGTGGGTAGGAGACCACAAAGGGTTAATTTTACAGAGGTAAAGTCAATTGTAAGGGTGAATGAGGTGTGATAAAGGTGTTGAATACTTAACAAGAGTAATTTGATAGATTGCAGGAGTAGGCAACTCAGTTTTCCTGGTGAATTATTCTGTTTAGGTTTACAGTCCATGAATGCGCGGACAGAGTGGGAATTTGGGGAAGGGTGGATATATACGGGTTCAACAGGTGAAATTAGACCTTGCAATTATGGGGAATGCTATTTTTTTCGGGAATTTAATTGTAAAAACAGGTTTGTTTTACTCTTGTGAATTCAGTTTTGGAGAAACATGGACGTAACTTAGCTCTGAAAGGATGCTCTGGGTAAATACCTGGTGAATTGCCGGTAATAGTGACAAGTATAGGTGGGTTGTAGGCGGCAGCATTCCTCAGGTCGATTTTAGCAGGTTGGCGGCAGTGGACGTAATTCTCATGCAGAGGAGAGCAATAGTTATTTCAGCGAAAATGAGAAAAAATGCGAAAAAATGGCTAAATATGGACTTTTGGCTTATTGGTGCGCTTTTTGGATGACGTCAACATGACCTCATCAGGTGGGGTCAGGGTCGGATGACGTCATCAGATGATGCGGCAGTCTGTGAGTGGTCCACGGGGATTGCATAGGTGGCAGACACGTAGGAGCGCTGGCGGTCGTGGGTGCTAACCGGGCACCAGGCGGACGTGACGTGGGCGGGCCATGGCGATGGCGTGGGCGGGCGGTTTAGCAGAGTGGTAAGTGGGTTTTCTCGGACCGCCCTCTATACAGTCGCGGTATTGTCAGAGGGCACTCCGAGAGACTTTAGGGGGCGATGCGTGGCGGAGGCCTGATGTCACCCTCTGACAGTTTCTCAAAAGGTAACTTTTGGTCGCTGATGCCCGTCCAATATGATGTGGGCCATCAGATGGGAGGGCCCAGATCCGACGGCCGACGGAACGATAAGGTGCGCAGGCAATATTTGACTGCGGGGAGAATAAAATATTATTTTCTTTTGAAATTCACGCCTGGCGGAAACTTTGGAAAAGTGGGTTTTCCGGGTTATTTCAGCATTTGCGGGTTAAATGGGTTTTGCAAAGGTTAATTAATAAAGTGGGTTTTAAGGCTATTAATCCGAGCAAATCTCGGATTAATCCCTAGGATTAATTCTTTGGCGCTCTTTGGGTTGCGCTCAAATGTTTTTTAGTGCATGAAGACCTTCAGAGTCATATATAGAGCTATAATGCTCGGGGAAGGGGATACATAGATTTTTGGGTTTTTTCCAAGTTTTTTCATAGTAATAGGGAAATAGGGGGTATAGGGAGTTAGATAGTAATAAGTTAGTAGTTAATATGAATGAAAGAGGTGGATGGGGGGGAATACTAAGCTTTTATGAAATCAACTTAGTTTTTAGGAAGTAGATCAAAATGAAAAGAATATTTGCACAAGAAATGTGGCTTTCAAAGAAACTAAGAACCAACAAAAGACATTGATTTCCTTTCTGTACATGGGTGGCATAGGGATGTTAGTCATGAATGGGATAAGGGGTGATTTGGAAGTTAGACATGCTCCATTAGGCTTCTACAAGACTGATGCAAATAGGTCATTTGTACTGGCCCCATGTTTTCACCCTTGTTTTAGGCCAGTGAAATGCCATGAACCAAACTTTCTGCAACCCCCTCTACCTACCCACTCTATTGCCTAGCATTTTTTGTTACTTCCAAGGAGGGTGCACTTAGATTTGCAAACCCTTTTGTGCCTTTTATTTTCTCTTTGGCTTTCTTTTGATTTTCTATCTAAAGCTACCCTTATTGCTTCCAAGGCCCCAGATTAAACAGTTGGGAACCTTTCTTTCTCTACCTATCTACTACAAAAATTGAAACATGGCATGACCCAGCTTAGGCTGTTGGATCACCCATCCAGAAGTAAGGCAGCATCAACCAAAACAAATATACCTTTTCCACAAGAATATGAGATCTTTGCATCATCAAAGTAGATCATATTGGAACTTCCCTTGTCAATCATGAAAAATGAAACCTATTGGTATAGGTATCTAACAGTGGCTCCACTTGGGGATGGTTTTTCTTTGAAAGACCAAGAACAGCAGGTCAGAATGCCTTGGCCATTGACTGCTGCTATCAAAACTTGAAACCTTTCTCTTTGTACTTCAAAACTGGAGGTTGTCACCTCTGTGGCACTTCTGGAATGTCAAGCTATTGGCTGCTTATTTACAGTAACCTGTTGAGTTGAACTATTTGTATGCTGAAAGAAAATATATACAACTGATTATGTACAGAAGAAAAAAAACTCTGCTATATGCATTGAAAATAGTCAAAATAATGCTTCAACATCCTGCCATTGACAGGACCTTCATTTAAGTCAGTCTCATCCAGATTCTTTAGGAAGTAGGTGTTGTTTCCTTGGACTGCTTGGATAACAAATGGTCCTCTCCAAAGAGAATCAAATTTCCCATGTTTTCCTTTATCTTACCTTCTTGAATCCCACTTGAGGACTTTGTCACCTACGCTGAAATCTTTAGCTTTAGTCTTTCTATCAAAATCCTTTTTTAACTTTTCTTGGAGAATTTGTACTTTGTTATAAACTTGGTCTCTGGTTTGCTGTAAACATATTATCTGATTGACCCTTCTTTGCATGTCATTTGGCTCAGCTTGACTTTCTTGAAGCAGTTTCATAACAGGAACCCCTAGTGATGAGGGAAATTTGGCTTCTAATCCATAGACTAACTCATATGGGCTGACACCAATGGATCTCTTGGTTGTTAGTCTATCTGCCTATAAGGCATTCACAAGTTTCTTATGCCAATTCTTCTTATTCTCTTCCAACACCTTCTTGATGATGTTTATCAGACTTTTATTTGATGATTCAGCTAGGCCATTTCCTTGAGGGTAGTATGCGGTGGAATGACCCAAGGTGATATGAAATTTGTGGCAGAAATTCACCGTTTTCTTGGATCTGAAAGCAGCAGCATTGTCTGTTATTATTTTGTTGGGACAACCAAATATAGACAATATGTTGTTTTCCAAAAACTGAATTATTACTGAATCATTTGCCTGTCTACATGGGATGGCCTCAATCCATTTGGTGAAGTAGTCTGTGGCTGTGAGGATCCATCTGTGCTGGCCTGAGGATGAGGGATGAATGTCCCCAATGAAATCCAAACCCCATTGCTGAAAAGGTCTTTCTGTTGCAATAGGCCTCAAAGGGAGTGGTAGTAACTTTCTCTTTCCCTCAAATATTTGACACTTATGGCATGACGTGGTGAAACTTTTTACATCAGGGAACAAACTGGGCCAATAGTAACCAGCCCTTAGTATTTTATCCACAGTGGAATTCCAATACAAATGTCCACCACAATCACCTGCATGAAATTCTTTTATGACATTGTTAGCCTCATCTTCAATTAAGCAGTTTAGCAATATACCCTCATGGTTTTTCCACAGAAAATCGCTCTATATGACACAAAATCTAGAGGCTTTCATTTTTAAGAACCTACATTTAGTTCTGGACAATCCTGGGGGAGCACACAGGTTTTGCAATATATAACAGATATCAGAATACCACAGAGATTTTTCAAAGGCTACATTGATCTTTGGAGTCGCCAGCTCCGGTTCACTGTCCAGTTGGTTGATTTCCAAGGCTTGGAAATTTGTTTCAGACATTAATTTAGCCAAACCTTGCCCTTTTATCAATTTTGTAGGTTTTATTTCAATGTCAAATTCTAAGATGTTGGCAATCCATTTACCTCTTCTGCCCTCCAAGTTTTCTTGATTGAGTATGTCTTTGATAATGGGACTTGGTACATAAGCTATAACATGGGAGTATAGGATATAGATTCTAAAGTCTTTGATGGCTTTGACCAAGGCATATGCATGCTTTTCCATGATCTGGTATTTTAGGGGAGCATCTTTGAGAGCTCTACTAAATAATGCAATAGGTCTCTCGTTTCCTTGGTCATCTTTCTGTAATAAGACAACAGCAATATTATACTGTGAAGCAAAAGAGAAAATGATAAACTCTTTGTCAAATTGAGGATTTGTTAAGACTGGAGTTTGGGTAAGGGCCAGCTTTATTCCTTCAAAAGCTTGATTTTATTCTACTGTCCACTTCACCTTTGAATCCTTTTTCAGCATGTTATTTAGTAATCTGCTTAATTCTGCCAAATTTGGGATGAATCTCCTGAGGAAGTTGATCTTTCCCAAGAATGCTTGTAATTCTTTGATGTTTCTTGGGTGAGGCATTTGCAAGATGGCCTGTATTCTGTCTGGGTCAATCCTAATGCCCTCCTTTCAAATGATATGACCTAATAACTTACCTTCTTCCAATCCAAACAGGGATTTCTTGGGATTTAAGGAAATTCCATATTTCCTGCAAGTTGTGAATATTTGCTTTAGATGTTTCAAATGTTCTTGGTCAGACATTGAGAAAGCTGTGAGGTCGTCTAAGTAGATGACAAGGAAATCATGGATTTCTTTGGAAAAGGCAATATCCATTGCCCTTTGAAAGGTAGCTCCTGCATTTTTCAACCCAAAAGGCATTTTGACATATTT
>APFE031411851.1:14607-68017 GCA_000404065.3 Pinus taeda
TAAAGATGCAGACAATTTAATTATCTTGGGTTTTTCAATAGTTCCAATGTTGCACTCTTCAATGGCAGTATTAAGGGGTTGCAATTTTGGTTTTCTAGGGACATCATTTGAGTCAAAAATGTCCTCTAATGGAGTTAGGCCTGTTGGAAGAAAATTGTCTTTCCATTGTATAACTTCAGCTTCAGTATGAGCTATTTCCTCATAATGAACTTGTTCAAGTTCTTGTATTTTCTCCTGGTCAAAGTTTGTTGGACAAAGCATTTGATTTGCTGTTTCAAGTGAGATATTTGTGTGGTGTTGTTCACCTGGTGTTTGTGAATCACTTGCAACCTCTGTATCAATGTTTAGTCCTGCGAATTCTTGCTGTAGAGTCAAGAAATTGTTTATTTGTTTGTCATCCTCAAACACTTGCCAATCCTTGACATTGTTTGGGACAGAAGGTCTGTGTTTTACCTCAGTTGCAAAGCAATGCTGGGGTTCAAAAGGTAGCTTGCAAGTGCTTGCAAATGTGGCCAAACTATGAGCATGAAGGTTATGGGTTCTAGGAATTTTGGTTATTTGGAATTCAATGAAGGAATTAAGGATTTCAGCAGCAACAGACCTATAAGATCTCATTCTTTTTTCATTAGTGACAAAGTTTCCTTTTACTTGTTGGATGATTAGGTCCGAGTCTCCTAGGATTGAAACTTTTATGGCCTGTAAGGATTTTACTAGTTTAAGGCCTAGTAAGAGAGCTTCATATTATGCCATATTGTTGGTGCACCTGAAGTTTAACCTATAGGCTCGGCCTTCTGCATGATTATTTTGTTTGTTATGTATCCAAACCCCTGCCCCTGCCCCAAATTTGTTGACTGATCCATCAAATTCAAGGAACTAAAGGACTTCTTGATTTAGGGAAGGGTTGTCAACTGTAGTGGGATTTGGCAT
This sequence comes from Pinus taeda, assembly GCA_000404065.3. Lineage (NCBI taxonomy): Eukaryota > Viridiplantae > Streptophyta > Pinopsida > Pinales > Pinaceae > Pinus > Pinus taeda. The sequence continues at coordinate 15,535 of APFE031411851.1, forward strand.
CAGCAATTTGAGATCTTGGCTTACCTTTGGTTTGTCCTTTTGAACAATTTTGTTTGTTGACTCCTTAACCAATATTTATGGATCAGGAGTTTCTTCATTTATATGCTGATCTTGTTTAATTTTCTGGGTTTCTTCATCATTTGTGGGACCTGTATTGTCATTGAAGAGAATATAGGAGTCTATGTCAGAGTGAACAACATATATGGGAAAGTTTTGAGGCTTGTCTTCATTGCTAACGATGTATTTCATTAGTGACTCTCTATATAGCCTCTTAGGTTGAACGAAGACTGAAATGGTGGCATATGACATGTCTAATTGTAGGGAACCTTGGAGTTTAGCCCCCCATGATCTTGATAACAACATTCCATATTTGGGTGGGATATCAGCAACTACCACATCCATTAGCATTGTTTTATTTGGGTACTGGACCAGTGATACACAAAGATCTTTTATTAAGCCTAAACATTTTACTTGGCTGGAGTCAAATGAAAATAGGTCCCAATAAGGTCTTGTAATGTCCAGGTTGAGCCTCTCCATTACTGATTTAGGCATAAGGTTGTGAGAGGCGCCTGAGTCAAACATTGCATTATGTAGTATCTTGTCATGAACATGCAAGCTGACATAGAAAGGTAAGATTCCTGTAACTACTGTCTTTCCATCAACCTCTGGACCGAAAAGCAATTCTGGGGTATCATCTAACACATTGAAATTATCTTTATTACGAGTGAGTTGAAGAGATTTCTTGATTTGTTGTTTGTAGATGTCATGCTTGGCTAACTCCGAAAGAGGAATAGCTATCTTTAATTTGCCAATTTCAGCTTCTAGGTCAAATGGTCTTTCAGTTTGGATCTTGGTATTGTGGGTGACAATCTTTTCCTTATTTATTGAGTTTTCCTCTTGATTCTTGTCTTGATCATGAGACTTATCCTTTTTACTCATATCTTGATGAGTAGTATTTGGATTAGGCTGCAAAGTTGGTGCAGCCATTGGCTTTTGTTTTGAGGGGAGTAATTCAGTTATTTCTTCAACGGTTATTTCATTTGTAACTGAATCAGTTTTATCCTGTGGTTCTGTAACTATGGCTTTTTTAGGCTGCAGGCTATCTTTTGCTTTTTTAGGCTGTGTTATGTTTATAGTTCTGCTTCTTAGCTTGTATTGCTTGTGAACTTCATAAATGGCTGTGTCATAACCTTGTTTAAAGTCAAATGACTGAGCTGACCTAGTTTGGAACTGTTTAATGTCATCCTCCTTATGATCTTCATGAGTCAGGAAAACTTTCTGCTCATCATTTAGGCCCATTAGGTTAATGTGGGTGTCATCTACTTGCTCACTTGAAGTGGATGCTTCAGTATAGTTTTTCTGGAAGGGAGGTCTTATCTCTGGATCAGAACTGGCCTTGCTAATGTTTGGGTTTTGATTTCTCCCAAAATTTGGGTTCCTGACAGGGTTACTTTGTGGTGCTTCCCATGATGACTTTCTCTCCACCGATTCCACTCTGTCACCCAACCTTTTCATGCTAGTGAGTATTTCATCAAGTTTCTGATCAAAGGCTGAGGGTTCCTCTTTGAAGGTGACTCTTTTTTCCAATCTTACCTTGTTCCTTTTGGCAATAAGGTTAGCCTCCACTGTGACAACAACTTTTTGCGCATCTTCAAGGGTTTCAGGGGCTCTTTCCTTCAACTGATATGTCATGTCAGGGTCAAAACCATCAGGAAATTTGTATAATGCTAAATCAGGGGGAGGTCTCAAATTCTGCGGTATTGCGTTGTATACATTGTTGAATCTTGCACAATACTCCAAAACGGTCTCCTGAGGGCTTCGTTTGATTGTATCATATTCACCCAGTATGTGCAAGGGATCTTTCTTCTTTTCCCATCTGTTAGTAAAGGCATGGTAAAGCTCATCAGGAGTTGTTATGGTATTTACAGTAAGTGACCTAAACCAGGTTCTTACATCCCTCGTCAGGCTCTGAAAAAATATTCTCATCCTTACACTGTCATCATTAATTTCATAGTTTTCAAAATGATCTTGCATCCTTCTAGCATGTTGAATGGCAGTGAAAGGGCCAGTGGAGTCAAAGTATGAGATTTTGGATTGGTAGTCATGAGGCAGAGCTGCAACATTGGTAGGTAACTGCAAGGGTGCATATCTATTGGCCATATTTGCAGGGTTTATAGCGTTAACCTGGACAACAGGGACTACTGGGATAGTGGGGGTAGTAGGTATGACAGAGACTACAGTGTTGGTCAAGGGAACATGTGAAGTGGACGAAGGTGTAAAAGCAGGGGTTTGAGATGTGGATGGTGAACTAGGGGAACCAGGGGTAGACCGGAATAAAACCTTGATTAGAGTGAGAACGGGGTTAAGGTGGACTATCTCAGGGCTCAAGTCAGAAGGATTCTCCTATTTTTGCTGCTTCCTAATGTTTTTATGGATTGTGTTAGGATTTTCAAAAACAGTTGGTGGGTTAGGGTCAGGATTGGACCTTGTATACTGTTGATTCTTCTTGGGGGCCAGCTTCTGAATTATTGTTTGAGTATTTTTAGAATTTTCTTGTATCTGTAAGGACCAAATAAGATTTTGAAATGGCTGTGTATGTCTCATAGCTAGTATGAAGATTGGCTAGGGTAGCTTTTATGCAAATTTGTTAATGTAATACAGAAATAGTCTTCAAGGCTTCCTCGCTGATATTCATGCCTCACTTGTAGCTTTAGGAAATATACAATAATTAGAAAATCCTGACGAAGTCCCCAGTGGAGTCGCCATTTATGTTAACACCCAGGTTGTTCCCTATGACTCCCAAGGGAATACGGCCAGGGTAACCACTAACCAATCTTTGGATTATAGATCCTAGCCTATCTATAATCAGAGAGGGCTCTCTCTTTAAGTTTCAGATATGCTTTGTGAGGTTTTTAGGCTAGTTAAGAGTTCAGTTTCCTATTTAAGACTTTGGTTGGTGAAATTTTGTTATAAGAAGGGCATGAAAGTGCAGGAGATGGTAGTCCATTGGGCATATGGAGTTAGAAAAGTGAAATAATTCTGGTGCCTGTGATGGAGAAAGTTTTGCTGCAAGGCTAGATGGCTATTGTTAATATAATTTCTGATTTAGTGAGTGAAACAATGAGATATGGAGTTACCAACAGTGTGATATTAACTCGAACAACAATCTCTACTTAGTAGCATAATGAATTACCAAATAGTGACTGTGAGGTATTCAGAGCTTATTGGAGCAGTTAAGAATTCCAATTTAAACAGCTGAAACTTATGAAAAACATTTATAGTGAAGATAGATTGAGATCAGGGTGTCTCCATGGACAAATCCTGAGGTATTCTTTTTCTTTCTTTCCTAGATTTAGAAAAACATGTGAGAGGGATGAGTTAAAACAAATAACATAAAAATTAACAGAGATAGAGGAACACTTATTATATCAAGCCATAGCACTAGAATCCCGTAGCATTCAATGGTTTCAATCACAACATGCACCAGTAAGACTCAGTTCCTATAAACTCCAAGCTTTATTTATAACATCCTTCTGAAAGTTACAGCCGAGTTCTCAGTCCTTCATAAGAAAAACAACAGAAACCAATAATACACCAACCCCTTGGAAGTGTATGCGAGGGGGAATATATACAATAGGTTTTACAAAATATCTGACTACTGAGCCATTTGATACATTAACTGTGCTCACCAACTTTACAAATATCGGATAAGAAAGTTATTGCTACTATAAATGTAAAATAAATGGTTTTCAATGCTGTCAGGCCTCTTCTTGACCTTTGGAGGAGGCTGAGTCGGTTGAGCATTCTTCTTTAATGCTAAATGATGTGTCTTTATACTCTGTCCTGCTGTAGATTTTCTCGGCCCTGCTATCTGTAGCTGTCATTGTTGCTTTTGGTGGCCAAATCTTCATGCTGAGGTGGCTCATTCCACCTTTCGGTCATAGCATGTGTATCACACTTTCTGAATGTGATGACTTATATATTTTGATGACAAAATTTAGATGAAGCCTCTTGTTTATAATAATAATTGTATCATGGAGGCCCACCAATCCTGCGTACGCAATTGATGCCTCAAAATTGCATCCATGGTCTCATCTGCCTCTGTATATTTGTAGAAATTCAGTGGCGTTTCAAACAAATGGTTAAGCTCATTCATAATAAAAAACATATTCTCTATTCTATCATAGATACTTTGCCCAGATGTTGGCCCTGTTTCCTGTGAGCTGCTTGATCCTTGGCTGATTTGATTAGTGGCAAATGTGTTCACCCTCTTTGCATAAACTTCATGTGATAGAAGTTTTCTTGCACTGTTGAGTAAGCTGGGGAGACCTCTGCCCTGTAATGTAGCAAATTTGTCCATGAATCTGTTTACCTCTGTTTGCATATCTTGGCTCCTTCTGTCCAATGTCTATACCAGGCTTTTCAGTGTGAGGGCCCTCTTAACTAGCTAGATAGTCTCCGTCCTACTAGAGATCCCAATTGCTGCCAGCTGAGGGCTTGTCCTGTTATTGAGCACATTGATCAATCTATTGGCTACCTCAGGGATACTGCCTAGAGATGCCCTTGCTCTATGAACTTCCCTTTGTGCTTTACCTATGAGCTCCATTTGCTCATGAATGGTTTCAATGTATTGCCATTGGTCCGTTATTGATTGGCCAATGTGGGTCCACAAAACTCTTCTGATTTCAGCCACCACTTTGTCAAGGGTGAGCTCCTTCTCCAGCTCTTTTATCCTTTCCTTGAGAGTTTTTATTTATCTCCCTTTCTCAGCCACATTCTGCTTTGATTTATCATATTTCTCATTTGGCTTGGCCAACTCATCCTTGGCCCCATTCAGTTCTATCATCTGGGCTTTTAGGGCTTGGACCTCATTCAACAATTTCTGCATGTCCAGGCTCGGAGCCTGCTCTGTAGGCGGTGCTGATGTTTCTGTTGATGGTGCTGCTACTGATGTTGATGGTGCTGCTGCTGATGTTGATGGTGCTGCGGCTGCTGCTTCTGTGTGAGGAGGAGTGATCTTTGGAGGCTCCTCAAGGTTAATAACCTCCAGAGGGGGCTGAGAATTCTGGCCTCCCTCTTTCTACTGTAGGGTTGCCTGTAGTGCTGCCTCTGTGTCTTCCAGCCTCCCTTCCGTCTGCACTAATTGCTTGTGCAGTGCTACCAACAATGTAGCTATCTCTTGTTCTTGCTTCTTCTGAGCAATCTCATCTGCTTGGGGGTGAATGGTTGCTGGGAGCTTCACTTTCTTTCTTAGGACTGTCAGGTCTGCATCCCTTATCTTCAGCAGTGATTGTATGGCTTTGGGATCCTTGGGTTCATGCCCCAGCTCTATAATTATATCTTCCAAAGACTTGATCCTGTTGTCTTTGGCCAGGGAGGATGCTTTCTCCAACTCCAGTTGGGCAACTGTATTGTTTAGGCTGTTTTCCAGTATTTTTGCCAACATTGTCTTGTCTGCCAATGTTGCATAGACCATATCACCCATTTGCTTATGGAGTTCTATTTGGTCCATAGGGTGAATGTCTTTTGCAAGAACCTCCAGGTTGGTTCTTATGTAATCTGCAGCTGACTGTGGCTTTACCGTGGTGGGCCTGAAATGAATCATGGTCATTTTTCCTTCTGAAATGTCATAGGCTGCCATGAGCCTCTGTTGATTTGTGGGGGCCATCTTTAGCAACTGATTGTAGATTTGGAGCCTGAGTGGCTCATTTCTCCTCTTGATATCAGTGAACTATTGCTTGATGCCTGCCTCTGGTCTCCTTTGATGGCTTGAGGAGCTGACCTCTCCTCCAAGATTTCTCGCTTATTCCTGCTGAAAGGAACTAGCTGACACCTCCATGCTTGGTGGGCTCATTATCACTGATTTCCCCATGGGCAACTCTTCCTCAGAGAGGGGATTTAATCTCTACCTTTTCTCCCCTTGATTTGTGGACGTTGTAAGGGGAGTCTCCTGCTCTCAGTCCCTCTTCTTTCCTTTTTCCACCTTTTGTGGAGTTTGGAGCACTGAGGTCTCCACTGTCTTCTCTGCCCAGAAGGCATGTTCTCAATAGGTGTTGGGGCCTCAGCCATTTGTTCTTGCTGAATACGTTGCCCCTCTTCTTGAGGTTCGTTTTGCTGTTCTTGTTGCTGCTCAACCTCCTTCTCTACTTGCTGCTCTGTTTGTTGTTGTGTTCTAGGAGGTGATTGTTCCTGCTCCACCTGCTTGCCCTTATCTTTATTCGTTTCCTGTTGGGCAATTTCGGCTACTTTCTACTGGGCTGTGGATGATGAGGCAGCTGCTCCAATTTCCCTTTGATATGAGGAAGAAACCTGCCCACAATGTTCCAAGTCAGCCTCTTTCTCAATATTGCTAGTTTCTCTTCTTAGCATTTCTTATTTTCTAATTAGCTCTTCTAAGGTGCCTTCTTCCCAGCTTGGGGCATTGGCATACTTCTCAACATGAGGAATTTTCACATGGACATAGCCACCCAATTTGTACTTTATTATTCTAAGGGAAATGAAGTGATTAGGGTCATAAGGCACCCACTTGAAGCTGGTCTGAAGTCTGAGGGTCTCTAGAATCCTATCAGCTTCCTTCCACCCTTCTTCCTTCTTATTGTACAAAAAGGGACCCAGCTGATTTCTTACTTTTAACTGCACCTTCTTGTTTTTATCTTGGAAATGGACAAAGTCTACATTTCCAAATTTCTTGAAGTACTCTAGGGCAAAGAGTCTCATAGGGACATATTTTGGCAGCCTATAGGGTCTCAGCTCACAGCCATATACTCTGATTACTGTATGGTGTTGGTAGAAGTACCAATCACCAATGCTGTATGCCTTTGAGAGCTGAAGGATTCTCTTCATTTCATCTGTCAATATTGGGGGAGGGGCACCCAAGAACAAGGTCATAGCTGGATGAATGAATAGATCAATAAATTCACAGTAGGTGTAGGGTGAATAAGGCAGAAGATGGAAAACTGAAGTCCAAAACACAACTGACCTTGGGCGTCCCTGGGCATCTAGCTTCTTTAGAGGGACAGGGAAGGGATCAGGTTGATAGAATAAGAATAAATGATATATGTACCTGGTGTATTTAAACACCTTTTCCCTCTCCAGATTCATTAATTGCTCATGAATCTTATTGGCAATAAAAGTAGCAAAGTCGTAATGTACAGCAGGAGGCATCCCTGGGGAGAAAATGGATAGCATTGCTATGATGGTTTCATCCACATCCTCATATGTCCCATAACCCAGGATGTAACTGATCAAATCTACCATCATTTTTCCCAGCTCATTAAGCTATGGATATGCTATGGGAAGGGGAGTAGTCATAGATTGATACTCAAGCTGAATAAACAATTGGTTAACCCTGGAAATCTGATCCCTGGACAAGTTGCCCCCTTTTGTTATCAAGTACTGGAGGGAGAGAGGAGTTAGGGGCTTTGTAGTATGAAAGTGCCGCATTTCATTGATGGCCTCAGGGGTGATATGGAACAATACAGAGCCTGAGGGGCTGAGGACGGCTCTCTGATAGGGGTTGTAGCTGGACATGCATTGTTTTATCAAGTCTGGGAGGACATTGACTTGAGGGAGGTTGTAAATGGGTATGTGGGAATCCCAAATTCCTAAAGTGTCAACCCCACTGAGATGTTGGGCCTTTAATTCATTCATTAGGTGAATATTAAACTTGGCTGTCATGGGCATGGAGTCTAACATCTGGTAATCTTTATCACCTAGGGCTTTCCACTCTAGCTCTCTGTGTGGGGCATTCAGAGGTTGAATATTTAGGACTATTGGTGTCTCCATGGCTAAGCAGTGGCTATGACTTGGTGTTGAACTGGTTTAGTGGGCAGGAGACCACAGAGGGTTAATTTTGCAGAGGTAAAGTCAATTGTAAGGGTAAATGAGGTGTGATAAAGGTGTTGAATACTTAACAAGAGTAATTTGATAGATTGCAGGAGCAGGCTACTCAGTTTTCCTGGTGAATTATGCCGTTTAGGTTTACAGTCCACGAATGCGCGGACAGAGTGGGAATTTGGGGAAGGGTGGATATATATGGGTTCAGCAGGTGAAATTAGACCCTACAATTGCGGGGAATGCTAGTTTTTCCAGGAATTTAATAGTAAAAACAGGTTTGTTTTACTCTTGTGAATTCAGTTTTGGAGAAACATGGACGTAACTTAGCTCTGAAAGGATGCTCTGGGTAAATACCTGGTGAATTGCCGGTAATGGTGACAAGTACAGGTGGGTTGTAGGCGGCAGCGTTCTTCAGGTCGATTTCAGCAGGTTGGCGGCAGTGGACGTAATTCTCATGCAGAGGAGAGCAATAGTTCTTTCAGCGAAAATAAGAAAAAAACGCGAAAAAACGGCTAAATATGGACTTTTGGCTTATTGGCGCGCTTTTTGGATGACGTCAGCATGACGTCATCAGGTGGGGTCAGGGTCAGATGATGTCAGCATGACGTCATTGGGTGACGTGGCAGTCTATGAGTGGTCCACGGGGATTGCATAGGTGGCAGACACGCAGAAGCGCTGGCGGTCAGGGGTGCTGACAGGGCGCCAGGCGGACGTGACGTGGGCAGGTCGTGGTGATGGCGTGGGCAAGCGGTTTAGCAGAGTGGTAAGCGGGTTTTCTCGGACCGCTCTCTATACGGTCGCGGTATTGTCAGAGGGCGCTCCGAGAGATTCTAGGGGGCGATGCGTGGCAGAGGCCTGATGTCACCCTCTGACAGTTTCTCGGAAGGTAACTTTCAGTCGCTGATGCCCATCTGATATGATGTGGGTCGTCGGATGGGAGGGCCCAGATCTGACAGTGGACGAAACAATAAGGTGCGCTGGCAATATTTGACTGCGGGGAGAATAAAATATTATTTTCTTTTGAAATTCGCGCCTGTTGGAAACTTTGGAAAAGTGGGTTTCCCAGGTTATTTCAACATTTGCGGGTTAAATGGGTTTTTGCAAAGGTTAATTAATAAAGTGGTTTTAAGGCTGTTAATCCGAGCAAATCTCGAGTTAATCCCTAGGATTATTTCTTTGGCACTCTTTGGGTTGCGCTCAAATGTTTTTTAGCGCATGAAGACCTTCAGAGTCATACATAGAGCTATAATGCTCGGGGAAGGGGATACATAGATTTTTTTGGGTTTTTTCCAAGTTTTACATAGTAATAGGGGAATAGGGGGTATGGGGAGTTAGATAGTAATAAGTTAGTAGTTAATATGAATAAAAGAGGTGGATGGGGGGGAATACTAAGTTTTTATGAAATCAACATAGTTTTTAGGAAGTAGATCAAAATGAAAAGAATATTTCCACAAGAAATGTGGCTTTCAATGAAACTCAGAACAAGCAAAAGACATTGATTTCCTTTGTGTACATGGGTGGCATAGGGATGTTAGTCATGAATGGGATAAGGGGTGATTTGGAAGTTAGACATGCTCCATTAGGCTTCTGCAAGACTGCTGTAAATAGGTCATTTGTACTGGCCCCATGTTTTCACCCTTGTTTTAGGCCAGTGAAATGCCATGAACCAAACTTTCTACAACCCCCTCTACCTACCCACTCTATTTCCTAGCATTTTTTGTTACTTCCAAGGAGGGTGCACTTAGATTTGCAAACCCTTTTGTGCCTTTTCTTTTCTCTTTGGATTTCTTTTGATTTTATATCTAAAGCTACCCTTATTGCTTCCAAGGCCCCAGATTAAACAGTTGGGAACCTTTCTTTCTCTACCTATCTACTACCTGCCAAGATTGAGCTGTTTGGACAGGTTTCTTTCTCTAATTTACTACAAAAATTGAAACATGGCATGACCCAGCTTAGGCTATTGGATCACCCATCTAGAAGTAAGGTAGCATCAACCGAAACAAGTATGCCTTTTCCACAAGAATATGAGATCTATGCATCACCAAAGCAGCTCATATTGGCACTTCCCTTGTCAATCATTAAAAATGAAACCTATTGGTATAGGTATCTAACAGGTCCTTGATGTGTCCCCATATAGTTTCAATGGAAAACCAAAAAACATATCCTATCTCATCTAGGTCCCCCTCCATGAGGACCAATGGTGTCGCACTCGCAAGATTATTAGATGTTTTCTTCTTTCAAGGTCCTGTGGCACTGCACTTCTCCCTCTTCGTGACCCTGAAGAGGGACTCTAATTCTACACCTCATTACTCTTCACCCTTTGTTTTAACCTTAAATCCGTGTGCATAGTCTTAGGCTCATCAAGGTCAATAGTGACCTGCAATGTTGCTGCTTGTGGAGCTTTCTCCTTTTCCGCTTCCTTTTCCTTTGCAGAATCCTTTTATTTCGATGCTTCCTTCTCTTTTATAAAGGCCTTTTCTTATTGCGCTACCTGTTCTTTATGCTCTGCCTATTCTTTCTGTGTTTCCTATTATTTTTGTGTTTCCTTTTCTTTCTGCATTTCATTTTCTTCGGTAGAATCCATATGTGATTCTTTCTCTTTGTCTTTCTTAGTCGTCATTGCAACTGTTATTTTCCATGTTTCGCCTTCTACGACCTTAGATATTCCTACACCTTCATTAGATGGGTTGAGCCATTTGTTCGGCCATTTGCTGATGACCCCTAGAATGTCATCATATGCAACTAAATATGGCAACTTATGCCATGTTCCTATCGCATCCTTCTTTGCGTGTATGGATAGAATGTAAAAATATGCCTTGAAATCTGCAATATTTGTATATTATGCATGTAAACTAGGTGACAATCATGGTCGGTGGTTGATGACTGTCCATAGCTGATCTGAAATTGGATCCTTAAAGTCTCTTAAAGCTACCCGAACTCTGTAAAAACTCATACCGGAGTTTAAAGTCTTTTGGATGTCAAAGCCTATCAGAAATAACCTTTCAACAATGACAATTTGTAGCCAGCACAGAGCAACGAGGACCTTCGGTAAAAATGCGCTGACCGTTGGCCCATGGGGACTATGCATGGTGCAAAAATGGCAGTTAGGAGGCTCAAACTTCCTAAACCACTGAGGACCAATACCTTAGACCAAATATCTAGGGTCAATACCTAGGACCAAATACTTCAGACCAAATACCTTGGACTAGTACCTTGGATCAAATACTTGATTTTCCAACATGTACGCACTTTTCCTCCTGTGAAAGTGTGTGTATATGTTATATGTTTCTTTTGTTCTATTAACCTGTGTGTATATGCTCCTTGGACACAATAAACTAGCATATACCTCTCTTTCTTCATTCTTTGGTGTCTGATCTGTAATCCTTTGTTGTTAACCTACTGCACTATGAACTATCATTTGAGAGAGTTTCCATCAAGGACAACACCTGTATCATAATGCCAAAAATCTCCCCCTTTGGACTTGATGGAAACAACAACACCAAGACACTCTCTCGTTTGACATCAAGGGCAAAGGGTGGACCAAGATATTCTACTCCTTTGACATACATTATGTTGTCCATGCTCCCCCTAAGTATATGCTGAATTCTTCGATTGAGCTCCCCTTTATACATGCTGAGATGTACTAAAATAGACCATGCTCCCCCAAAGCAGATGCAGAGTCTGCAAAAATATTTTCCAAAAGAATAACATGACTCTATAACTCAACTATGTGAGTATGACCTTCCTATAACCAAAGACTCATACATACATCCATCTCCCAACCGAGTGGGGATATATCAAATTTGAGTCATCCACCCAACCAAGTGAGGATACACCAATTGTTTATACATGACAGAAAGACAATAAATATTACATCATCTATCCCATGCAAAGTGAGGATAAAAATTACATCATTTGTCCAATAGGGCTCATTCAAATGTATGAGAATACATATCACGCCCTAGACGTTTACATAACTTAAGCAACAAATGGTATAAATATCTGAAGCCAAAGATGGACTCAACAACCATAGTGCCAACAATGCAGAATGCGTGTGAAGGCTAATGCTCCCCCTGAACCTGTGCTACATGTGCATTGTTAACAAGTCAATGATCAAGGCATCTTTGTTAGTCATATAAAATTTAATGAACAAAGCATATCGATAGACTGTAATCATCAACAACAAAGCACCCATATCAGAGTCTTCCCCACTATTTTTCTTGATTGAAAAGCATATACACTCCTTCACCCACAAAAACCCGTATGTATACGCGACTATACTTCATGAAACCCATGTATAATACCCTTTTTCTGAAAAGCTAGATTTTAATAGCAGGATGATGCAACAACTACTCCTAGTTTTTTTTGAGAAGTTCAAATGTTTCTCTGAGCAATGGTTTAGTGAATATATCAACAACATGTTCTTTGGAGCGAACATACTCCAATTTGACCTTTTGTTCAAGCACTTGTTCTCATAGAAAATGGTACTTGATGGGTATGTGCATGGTCTTGGAGTGCATGACTAGATTATTTGAAATATTGATGGCACTTGTATTATCACATAGAATGGAGATGGGTGGAGTACATGTGATCAAAATGTCTTGCAAAGTTTACATCATCCAAAGTAGTTGTGTGTAGCAAGATGCAGCAGCCACATATTCTGCTTCAGCTGTTGATAAAGAAATTGAACTTTGTTTCTTGCTAAACCAAGACACTAACTTGGAACCCATATAGAATGCACCACCACTAGTGATTTTTCTATCATCAACATTTTGTACCCAATCTGCATCAGAATATGCATGAAGAGTGAGATCTACATCTCTAGGATACCATAAACCAAAGTCCTGAGTTCCTTGAAGATATTTGAAAATTATTTTGACTACCTGAAGGTGTGATTCCTCTGGATTTTCTTGGAATCTTCCAACTATTCCAACTACATGCATGATGTTAGGTCAGGTATTTGTTAGATAAAGCAAACTGCCAATCATGGATCTGTATGTTGGTTGATGTACTGTTGTTGATTCATCATTTGAGCTGAGATTGCATCCTATTACCATTGGGGTACATACAGGTTTAGAATCTTCCATTCCGTACCTTTTCAAGATATAAAAATACCATCTTTATTTTGTTGAACTTGTAGACCAAGAAAATAGGTAAGTTCACCAAGCAAGGACATTTGAAATTCTTGTTGCATTACTAAAGAAAAATTCTGACTCATGGATTCTTCATTGCTACCAAAAATGATATCATCAACATAAACAATAATAATTAGCAATTTATCAGTTTCAATCTTTGTATATATATTGCTATCTGCTGAACCTTCTGTAAATCCTTGTTGGTGTAGATATTTGTCAAGGCAGTAATACCAGGCCCTTGGATCTTGTTTCAGACCCAAAAGAGCCTTTTTAAGTCTACATACAAGTTTTGCATCATTTCCAAGAATGAATCCTTCTTGTTGTTCAATATAAACTTCTTCTTCTAAATCTCCATTAAAGAAAGCTGAATTTACATCCATTTGGTATACTTTGAATTTTTGAAAGCTAGAAAGAGAAAGAAACATCCTTATGGCTTCAAGTTTGGCAACAGGTGCAAAAGTTTCTTCAAAATCCATACCTTCTTGTCGAGCATACCCTTTACAAACAAGTCTGGCCTTGTTTCTAATGAATACTCCATTTTCATTTAGCTTGTTTTTTAATATCCATTTGGTTCTTATAATATTTTTATCATGAGGTCTAGGAACTAATTCCCAAGTATCATTCTTTTCAATTTTTTTAAGTTATTCATCCATGGCCTTGACCCAACATCCATCTTGGCATGCTTCATTTACATTTTGAGGTTCGGTGGAGAATAGTAATGCTAGATAGCTTGAGGCCCCTGTAATGGTTCTTCTTGTTTGTACACTTGCCTCTCTTTCCCCTAAAATTTGAGTTTCTAGATGATTTTTCTGAACATACTTGGACGAAGTCTTTTCTTCTACCATTATCTTTTCTTCTAGTGCTTCATTGGTTTCTTCTTCAATATCACTTTGATTTGATGTGGGAAAATAATCCCCGTCTTCTTCATTGTCATAATCTTCTTGTTTTATTTGTTTTGGATTTTTGCATGCTTCATCAACTACAACATCAATGATTTCAACAATTTTCCTAAGTCTTTTATTATAACATTTATATCCTTTACCTCTGGAAGAATATCTAAGAAGAATACCTTCATCTACTCCGGGTTCAAACTTACCAAGTTTTTCATCAGTCCTTTTGATAAAACATTTGCTTCCAAAAACTTTAAAATATTTTATAGTAGGAGTCTTACCATACCAAAGTTCATGTGGAGTTTGAGTTAGTATTTACTCGACCATTTGCTTTGTTGAGAATAGTCATGGAAGCGGTGACTACAACTTCACCCCAGAAGGTTGCAGGAGTTCCAGATTCATCTAGCATAGCTCAAGCCATTTGTTGAATTGTTCTGTTCATTCTTTCTACGACACCATTTTGCTGAGGGGTCCTTGCGGTAAAGAATTGTCGTTTTATTCCATGTTGTTCACAAAAGTCAAAGAATTCATCCGATGTAAATTCCCCTCCTCGATTAGATCTAAGGCATTTGATTTTTTGATCTGATTCATTTTCAACCAAAGCTTTGAAGGTGTGGAACTTTTTAAATGCTTCATATTTATGCTTTAGAAGACCTATCCAACACATTCTAGAAAAATCATCATGAAAAAAATAAAGTATTCTTCTCCACGAGGTGACCTTTTCCTTGATGGTCCACATAAATCAGTATGGACAAGTTCAAGAGTCTTACTAGTTGACCCTTCTTTTTCCATGAAGTGAACTTTGTTTTTCTTACTGATTTGACATGGTTTGCGTATTGTATTTTCTGGGACGCTGATATCTGGAAGATCACAAACAACCTTGAGTCTGCATGCTTTTCTTATCTAAGAAAAACTTAGATGTCCCAATCTTCTATTCCATAGCTAGTTTTCATCATTTTTGCTTAGATAGCACTGTTGTTGTCCTCCCTTGAGTATGTATAAGTTGTTTGGAGTTCTTGTACCTTTCATCACGGTCTCTCCTATATCAAGCTCTCAAACAACACATCCATTTGATCGAAACACCACTTCATTTCCTTGATCACACATTTGAATGACACTGGAACAAGTTATGCTTTAAACCATCTACATACATAACATTTCCAACTTTAAACTTTTTCTTTCAAGAAAACAGAACCTTTACCTTTTATGGCAGTAGGAGTGTCATTTCCAAATGAGACATTCTTTTCCTTTTGTAAGACATTATATGAGTGAAGTTTTCTTTGTCACCTATCATGTGTTTGGAGCATCCACTGTCAATGTACCATTGATTTTCTTGTCCTTCTGCATACAAGGCTATACCACATCTTTCTATTTGAGATTCTTTCCTTCTCCATATCTTTGGATTTAATGGTGTTTTCTCCTTTTGAGATGTTTGCCGAAATTTGCTCATGCATTCAGATTCTTCATGACCAAAGTTATTACAGATTGAGCATTCTATTTCATTTTCAAGAGGAGAAAAGTTATTATAGGAACTTCTCTTGATTCATGTTACATTCCTTTGATTTCGTGCTTCTCTAGTCATGATTGTTTTGTAAGCAATGCATTGAGTAGCTTTGTGCCCAAAATTATGACATGAAAAACATTGCCCATTAAAGAAGTTCCTACGACTATTGAATCTATTAACCTGGTGATTGTAGTTTCTATTGATATTCATCTTTACAACAAATTGAGTATGATTTTCCTGAGGTTGGTTGTGGCTTCTATTCATTCTTGGAGTAAATTGAGTATTATTTACCTGGTGATTAGCTTTATGCCTTTGTTGATGATTGTCATACTGTTCACTAGTCTTTGTTGCATCAAGATAGATTTTGGTGGAGGTTGACGGCTTCTATGATTGAGATGCTTCTTCAGTATATCCAAGACCTTTCTTTATCAAAGGATAATGCTAAACTTTGATATTTTCACTTTAATTTTTTGATCCTTCAGCAAATCTAAAATTGAGATATTCTTTTTTCTCAAGATCCTTTCTTAGACCCACAATTTCACATTCTAGTTTTTCATTGTGTTTTTCCTTTTCAACAACTTGGTATGTCAAGGTATCAATAATCATATTTTTTTCTTCTAAACAGATTTTGAGTTTAGAGATTTCTTTATGAATGTCTTCCTCTTCTAAATCATCCCAAGAATTATTGTCTTCAGAAGCCATGAGAAGTCTATAATCATCACTATTAGATAAACCATCACTATCCTCTTCTAAACTATCCCAAAAATCATTGCTATCATAAGCCATGAGAAGTCTTTAATCTTGTCCAGTTTCATCTTCATCATTATTAGATAAACCATCACTATCTTCATGAGTATAGTAACTCCTATTATTCACAACTTGTTTTCTATTCCCTTTTGCATATTCCTTTCCTTTTTCATATTTATATTTATGAGGACATTTGGCAGCATAATGACCGACTCTACCACAAGCAAAGCATTTAAAGGGTAGCTTACCTCTAAACCTTCCAGAATCCCATTGATGCTTCATGATAAAGTTTACCTCATCTTCCTCTTTTGAAATATGTCCTGATTTATTGTGTTCTTCCTTTCCTTTTGCTAAGGCTTTAAATGCAGTTTCTCTCATATTTGATGGTCCTCCTTTTCTCACCTCAGTGGCAGATAAAATTCTGTGAATCTGTGTCATAGTGATATTATGCAGATCCTGTTTTTCCTCTATGGCAGACACTTTTGATTCAAAATTAGCAGATAAGGATCTCAAAACTTTTTCAACTAAAGTAACTTCCATTATTTCTTCACCCAGATTCTTCATACAATTAACAACCACATCTATACGTAAGAAGTAACTAGCTATAGTTTCATCACTATGCATATTAATAGTTTCATACTCAATTCTGAGTGTTTGAAGCTTAGCATGTTTTATCTAAGAGTCTCCTTCATAGCTCAGAATGATTTTGTCCCATATTTCTTTAGATGATTTGAGCTGCATGACTTTGACAAACTCTGATTGTGACAGACTTCCCAATAAAGTATTGATAGCTTTGGCATTGATTTCATATTTCTTTTTACCTACCGCACCTGTAGGAATTGTTGTTGGAAATGTATATCCTCCTTCCACAGTTTCCCAAACATCCATTCCAAGTGATTGTCGATAAGTTGTGGTTCTTATTTTCCAATAAACAAAGATGCTCCCATCGAAGATTGGTAGTCTAATGGATCCCATGCTTTCTTGATTATTCATATTGATGGATCTCCCTTCAAGTGATCAAGCTTCTTCTGAAAAACCTGCTCTGATACCAATTGTTGGAAATAATACTGAGAGGGGGGTGAATCATTATTATCAAATCAATAATTTTGTTTCCCAAATAGATTTATATACACTACTTCAGTGAAGTGACCTATCTTGTACACGCGATTGTGATTAAGGAAACCAACGTATATCAAGGGAACTTTTGATTTAGACAATTTATCATGTCTTTATCTTAAAGCAGTATATCAGAGATTTATTAGAAAATGCAGTAAGAGTAGAATAAAGAATCACACATAAACAACACACATGAACACCAAGATGTAAGGTGGAAACCCAATGTGGGTAAAAACCACCTGCTGCTGTCATCTCTGTTTTCTTTTAATAATAAGAAAAGTTGTTTACAATCTTGTACTAGTGCAGACTCATACCAGTATGAAAGCTTCTACCTGCAAAAGGTTACAACCTTCTGTCATTCTCCAGCTTGTACTGGAAGGGAGCTACAACCCCCTAGCTCTTGTACTAGCCAATATGTTTACTAGTATGTAGGTGCCAGCCTACAGAAAAACTCCAGTCTTCCACCAAGGACCATGTTTCATAACTTTTCAAACTGGATACTCCTGAATCACAACACCACAATCTGAAGGCCATGTTTCATCAAATTTTCACACTATACCCATCATAAATTTTAAACTTAAACTGCATCAACCAATATTCAGATAATCTGAACAATCAGATCACTAATGCCAGAACACTGTGTTGAACCCAGAACCCTGCATCATCATTCAGAACCAGTTGTAACCTCAAAAATCATGCATTATAATATATACACAACTTGGTTGCATCCAAACTGCGTGTATACACTACTTTCGTTAATTGAACCTGTGCATACCTTCAAAACTACTGTGAACATAAACTTTTGAATCAAGTTTGTACCAACTATCAATATTCTAAATATCTACTATCAACTTTTAGATATTTACATAGGTGGTGACAAAGATCACTTCTTCTCACTTATACAATCAATTAATCAAACACCAGCCTCCTTATGCATTTAGTTTTACATTCAGATCTAAGAAGACTTCACTGACAGACAACAGTAAAATAACTCAATTTTATCAAATAGATCAATCAAATCTGAAAAGAATATTTTCTTTTGTATACACTAGTTGAAAGAACTGAACCTGTGTGTATACAATCTTTGGCTAAGATGAATTTGCATACAGATCTGCAAATATTGACTTAGAACTTTGTTGCAATTCCAGACTTCAGACAACCCAGATCATGATAGATAATGAATAGAACAAGTACAAAACATCAGATCTAGTCTCACCCAATATCATATCATTCAAGAATAAGTCATTTCAAGTCTCATGATTCCAGATCCAATATTGAACTCAAGGTGCAAATGAATATTTTAGATCTAGTCCCAAACATACCCCTGCAACATAAAATATACTTCAAATAGAAGTATTCCTTAGATTCTTATTGCTTGCGCACTTGGCCTAATGATATTCTCCTCTTTATATACTCTTAGGCCTTTCTCAATACCTTGGACCAAAAGCAATTAGGACCAAATACCTTGGACCAAATATCTAGGGTCAATATCTAGGACCAATACCTCAAACCAAATACCTTGGACCAATACCTTGGATCAAAATACCTTGGATCAAATACTTGGTTTTCCAACATGTACGTGATTTTCCTTCTGTGAAAGTGCGTGTATACGTTATACACTTCTTTTGTTCTGTTAACCCTTGTGTATATGCTCCTTGGACATAGTGAACCAATGTATACCTCTCTTTCTTCATTCTTTGGTGTTTGATCTATAATCCTTTGTTGTCAACTTGCTACACTATGAACTACCATCTGAGAGAGTTGCCATCGAGGACAACATCTGTATCATAATTCCAACAAGAGTAGCAATCAGAAATCACAAAGAAGCCACGGGAAAGCCAAGACAAGAATAAGAGTCCGTTACAATATTTTTTTATTGAAATATCTCAAGTACCAAGAATAGGAGCCACATCGGAGATATCACATGAAATATCGAAGTAATATTAGAGGAGTTAACATATCGAAGAAGCTAACATAATCAGAGCAGTTAACATATCAAAGGAGTTAAGATATCAGAGGAGTTAAGGAACATCCGAGTATTAAACCATGGAAACACTTTAAAATTTCACAACACATGTAATAATTTTTTTTTAACAAAATTCCACCATGCATCGAAGTTAATATATCGACAGCTTTATCGGCGGCTTTATTATAAATTACCATTCAAATTTTCTGATTGTGACATGAGTATTCCGGACCCAATAATTCCATAACAATACATCCTAATCAATATCACATCTACCATAACAGAACCTTCGCCTCGCAAGTTATATAGGATTTTAACTTAAAACCCTCTCACTACGATAATAATGCAAACTCGACTGTTCCAATAGAACATGCCCTAGTGTAATATCGTGTACACCTTGTTTAAATTCATGCACTGCAAGTCTTAAAAGGGATGTCACTTAAAACCACCGATTGCGATATTATTACATACCACTGATTGCGATAAATTTGTGGACCCGACAGATTTATTAACAACTATTTAATATCACATCACATCCACTCTGTCTGAAATAGGGGCATCGGCTATGTTATATCATGAATCCAAAAGGGTTGTGATTGTGGGATTTTCATAAAGTTGTGATTGCAGTATTTTCATAAAGTTGCGATTGTGGGATTTTCATAAAGTTGTGATTGCAATATTTTCATAAATTTGCGATTGTGAGATTTAAGCAATGATGTGGCATGTGGGACCTCTTTTTAGGTATAGCCTCTTCTTTATGTGGTTTCCGTGAATAATCAAGTCTATGATATAATTTGATGGAAGACTCTTTGATATATTTTAATATACAAGTCAACCTGGCTCCAATAAGCATGTATTTTCAATCATTGGCGAAACTCATATAAATACAAGTAACGACGCCTCATTTCTGGAAATTGAATCTCGGGTATCGAACACAGAGAAAAATGATACTTCACAACTCATGAATGTGAAGGAATAGAAAAAGGTTGAGAGAGCGAAAAAGGAAGTCGAAGGTCAAGCAAACACGAAAGGAAGACGAAGATCTAGCAAAAGAAGAATTAAGCCAAAGGTCGAGCATTCTGTTGACTGGGTTATTCATTGAAAGGATCAGACCTAGAATGAATCTGTAGAAGCACAACCCATGATCTATTAAGAAGACTCCATAAATAGGGTCTTTTTAATTGAATACACAACCTGTAGCCACAACAGTCACTCCTTTAAAGGAATATCTCCTTAAGCACCACTCCTTAAGCAGTTACTACGACAGTAAGAATAGAGGGTTGAAACAGAGAGATGTTTTGTAAAGAAATTGAGGCCTAACACATATATCTTGTTTATAAGAATCAAAAAATCTTGGATACTTTATTGAAGATCATGAAGCATTGTTGAAATCATCATGAGGTAAATGTTGCAGACTCTATTGGGAAATATGAAGAATTGTGAAGAATCCTTCATATGAAGATAGGTTTCCATTAATGATGTAGCATGGAGACTAGTGAAGCTGTATATTTTTGGGAGTCATGAATTACTATAACATATCTAGACAAAGTATAGCAGTGGGTCGGAGCCTAGAGGGTTGGTGCCCTAAAGGTTGGAACCTCGAACAAAAAAGGTAGGTGCCTTGAAGGATAGGGTTGGAGCCCTGGAGGATCGGTGTCCTTAAGAAACTAGGTTCGAACCTATATTAGTGAAGGATTGGTGCCATAGGGGTTGGAGCCTCTAAATATAAGATCGTTCCTTGAGAAGATAGGATCGGTGCCCTAGAGGTTGGAGCCTCACAAAAGACCAAGTTGGTGCTTGGAAACAGGTTGGAGCCTGGGGTATTGAAGATCAATGTCTTCATCAAGGATTGGAGCCCTATTGATATTTTATTTGATTCATCATAAATATTATATTAATAAAATAATTTATTTCTATTAGTCATTTTGCATTCTAAATATAATTGATTTAACTGGTAAAAGTAACAATTAAAAAGGAATACTGATTCACCCCCCCCCTCAGTATTTCTAATTCATGGCTTATAGTGCTTCGACATGGCTTTTCTCTTTTGTGTTTATTTCTATAATGCGTGCAGGGGATATCTCCAGTGACCAACTCCACTACCTCTTCATTTACTCTTCAGTAGCTGACCCATCTAGCCTTCAAAGTCTTATACTGTGCTATCGAAGAATTCAAGCCGTAGTGCTATATCAGAGCTTTCACATCGCAACTTTATACTAGTGCAATTTTACACATTGTCAATTCTCGATCTTCGATATTCAAGCCCCTTTTGGTTAGCTACCTCTTGTATCTTAGCCATAGGATCGTGCATTGTGACTAAGCGCCAACCATGTTGGAGCCCTCTTAGCGACGATTTTCATTTATTTTTTATATTTCAACAACCACAGATCGTCGATCATTGATATCTGATTTCCTAGATCCTTTTTCTTATGAGCTTACCAGGCATTTCTCACAATTGGATCGAAGATTGTGACCAATCATGACCACCTACTATCCCGCATCCCAGTGAAATTTTATTGTGGCACATTAGCCAACAATTGCAAACCTTTGATCACCAATTTTTGATGTGACATCATCACAGTCACGTGGCAATCACTAAGTGGTGACACATGCCACCCGGATATGGCCCATTAGGCCACCCAAAATGGTCGAATATGCCTACGACGTATCCTTCCGTACAACCACATCATGTTGAAGTCAGCTACCACTTAGCCCTATTGGAACCAATTTGATCCCGCCATGTGTCCTCATCAGAGCTTGCCACATGTTGCCATGTGTCGTTATCATATATTATGAGATTCTCCCATTTATCCTTATCAGAGCCAACCAAAATCCTCCATGTGTCATCTTGGACGAGAGAGAAAGAGGTCTGCCATGCTTGGTTTTACAGTGCTTTTGTTTGTAAAAATATTTTTTTCTCTCCTGGAAATTTAACACTAGAGATTCAAATCCTGACATTTTTTTGTTTGTTGCATTGATGTCAGCCACCAAGGATTGCTTATTGCAATTCGATGGGACCTCTAATTCGTTGAGAGTTCTAATACGTGAAATCTTTAATCACTTATCAAAAAATTGCATTCATTATGTGATGCACCTTAGAACCTTCAATTTTTGGTTGTCGAGACATGTAATATGCAAGATTGTTCCTTGAATAAGGATTTAACACCCTGAACTTCAGAAATTCATAATGTTTGACCCACAAGTCCATTTCTATAATTTCACATATCGTTAGAAAGATATTCTAGAGAAATTTCCAATGGAAGGGGTTGGATTAGCCATTGAGCCCATATGATTCCTCAAAATATGGCTCAAAATGCACTACCAATATTCTTCTCCTGAACTCTCTGGACAACTAGGAATGTGATGCAGGAGCATAGACTCGGAAAAATACTTTGTATTTATTAAAACTAAGGGGTCTCTTGTTTTTGAGAAAATATTAAATTTATGTAGATATTAATAGGCTTTTGAGTGATTAAATTATATTTTAATATGAGAGAATTTGGTCAGTTGAGGATGTAAAGGGATGAGATATTTTTCTAAATATTAATTTAGAGATTAGTTTCATTAATTTTGGGTGAGAGAGGATCCTTAGGGATTCAAGAGTGATTTTAGGATTTTGTTGAGATATTTGAGGACTTTGTTGAGTGATTAAAGGGATTTGAACCCAAATTGGTTCAATTCAATTTATATAGATTAATGAGCTTCAAAGGCAAAAAATAGATCAGGTAGAATAGAATAGTGAGTGAGGGTAAGAGTGATTGAGAGCAGGCTTGAACAGCCAAGGCTGTAAGCTTCTGGCAATTTGTAAGGGCCGAGAACATTGAATATTTGGCCAAGAAGATAAGTTTGTAAGTATGTTCATTTTTATGAAAGAGTGATTTTGAGTTATGCGCCTTAATTTGGACAATTCATGTATGGGTCAATTACGGTATTAAGAGTGAATTTGCTGGTATTTTTTCGTTAATTAGTGCATTAATCCTTATGGAATGATAATGGTGGGTGCATGAATAAATTGTAATATGGGAACATTGTAGGCAAGGATTACCAAGATTAGTTGATGAACCTTCAAAAGCAACACTGAAATCGATTTTCAGATATTGGATATCTGGTACCACAGTTATAAACTCATAGAATATTGTGAATTGGGCGATAGATCGAAGATTTGATTAATAAAGGTCAAACATCTGTTTGCTAGAATGTTACAATCGATTAGCTGGATTTTAGATCTGAATGGATTATTGGTGTGATTGTATAATGGGCGCAGACTTTTAACTCAGTCTAGTATAAGAACGTAGTTTTCAGAATGAATACATCTTTGAGGATTGTATTTTGTTACATTGAGTTGAAAGTGTTGTTCTGTTAAATGGATCGATATTATAATTGTTAAATGCAGAAATCAGTTAAGTTTGTTGGATAAATTCTCTTATTAAATGCCAGATTCATTGTGAATCGATCCCCATGATTGAAGATCTTAGCGCTAAATGTATCGATTTGTGTTGAAAGTTATTGAGTGATCGGGTTGTGTACAAGACGTAGATGTTCAAATGGAGCTCAATTAGACTTGGAAATTCGACTTCAGGGAGGCAGAATTGTTTAATGGAATTTTGATTGAGCTGTTGTGTGTAAAATCGTGTTTGAATTCAAATTGCAGGTTCAGGAGCTGCAAATCTACGTTCTTGATTGGTGAAAAGCAGTCGGATGAATTTGTTTAAATCCAACTCATAGTTGTATGTGTATATCTTGCAGAAAGTCGACTAAAGAGTAGTTTAAAATGCAGATCTTATGAAGCGCAGAACTAAACTCTGTGCATTAGTTGATTGTAATTGCAGGAAAGGGTTGTTGGTCTTGGAATACAGCGAAGAAATTGGAGTCTATGAAGTTAATTCGGAGTAGAGAGAGTTATGATTAACTCTTGAGTGAAATCGATTTTAAACATCGATTTCTTATGTCTGAATGTACTGCCTTAGCGCCGGAAGATTTGAGATCAAATGCTAGGATTTGAGATTATAGTTCCACAGCAACTACAAAGGGTGAATTGGTATTACAAAGAACCTGTGTTATTGGTGGATAAACAGGTATGAAATTTGGATTCTATTGTTTAGATTTGAGCTTGGTAAAGGGCGCATCATGGATTTGTGTAAAGCGCTCCTGGCGTTAATCCAGTGATCTGTGTGAATTGGCTGGCTAACCAATTGTTAAAGATTGAAGGGCGCAGTAAACTTATGGATCGAATCCTGAATGAAGTGATTGTATGGATCAGTGTGGAGTACCAAGGAAGGTATGTTTTAATGGTCATTTCTGTATCTTTTCATGAAAACTTAAAAGCCTTTTGCATGAGAAACTTAAATAATAATAAGAACTTATAACGAAATACGAGAAATTAATAAGAAGCACTGATAGACGTCGTTTCTATGTGCAGGAAGGTGAAGAAGCGAAAGGTGGCCATCCAAAGAGTAAAGATAAAGACAAGCTAACTGTTGCCCCGGTGACGGGAGACCGGAGGCGAACTAGATCGACACAGATCAGCCCAAAATAGGACGCGGAGATACTAGGGCAAAACATAAGAAGGAAGAAGTAGCGCAATATTAATGATTCTATGTATCCCTCAGGATCTTAGATCCTGAGGGATCGTTGTTTTAGCCTATTTTCTGTACCTAGATGTCTCTGTCGTCCCTCTTATAAAAAGGGATAGCATTGTTGATTACGGGGGGAATTTCGGTGAATTTCTCGGAAGTGTGTAATTTCTTTGAAGAAAGATCTGGACTATGATCTTTATGTTCTGTTGAGGACTTAAGTTTCTATACTTTTATTGCATGCTTTAATACGGACTTGTTCACTTTTTATCTTTGAGCCTGGATTCATCTTAAGCGGTGTGCCCCTGGAGGCTAAGGGCCCAGTCCTGGAGGACACTTGCTATTGTATTATTACGCGTGGTTTCCGTGTGGTTTGTTCATAAAAATAATCTGGTAATCTGCTATGTTTTGAGAATATTTCATTACATGCTTTGCTGTGATCAAGTTATTTCGTGTTCTTGAACTTTATATCAATGCTATGTTATTTTATCAATTCCTTAAGTATTGATTAATTCCTACAGGACATTGTTACTTTATTATAGAATCCTTCACGATTGTATTCTGCATTATAACAAGTCATCGGGAAAAGTATATTTCACATGGTTATTGAACGTGACTATTCTTTATTATAAGATGCAGTCATAGGTGTTTTAACAGAAGCAGGTTACGTATAGTGTGTTTCTATAGTATTGTTCTATTATATCAGATTCAGAGATTGATGCTTTGATTGAGTAGATCTATAGTTTAAAGGATTTGGTTTATTGCTGTTCCGTTTACTTGCTGTTCCATTTACTTGCTATTCCATTTAATTGCTGTTCCATTTACTTGTTGTTCCATTTATTTGCTGTTCCATTTCCAGATTGCTAATTTGTTGTTTCTTGAGGACGGACTTAGGCTGTAGTGGATCCCAGCATCTGTTACCTGATCCCCAGACCTCTGATCTGCTCCCATCAACTATAAAAGGGACGTGTTATTGCTACCAAGCCCTTGGCTGATGTGCTGTTCCATTTCATTATCATTTCTTTTATCTGCTGTGTCACTTCTAATCATTAAGAACGATCCTAGGCTGTAGCGAGCCCAGCATCTGCTATTCGGCTCCCAGACCTCCGATCTATTCTCATCAGTTGTGAGAAGGATGGGCTATTGCTGCCGAACCTTTGGATGATGCAATACTTGGTGTGATTTGGTATTTTAAAGTAGTTAAGTTGTAGGTTTACATTACTTTACTTGCATCGCTTTTGGATAGCTGTACTACAAGCATTACTCTGGAAAATCCTAGCCTCAGACTGAGACACCCTTTGAAATAACCAGACAATCCCGGATTGATATATCAATGTAAGGTAACTAGAGGTGAAAGAGACCCTTTTTATAGCTCTACATTTTGGCGTCGTTGCCGGGGAAGGAGTGTAGTCATTTATTGTTTCCAGGGTAGTGTACGAACCTGCTAGGGGAGAATTGGGTTTTGAAAATGGAAGGTAAGAACCTAGGTGTGGAGCATGTAAAAGCCTTGCTCCTTTGCCCGCTTTCATGTAGATTTGTTGTTATCTGCTTAAAACTTAGTAGTTAAATTGAGTGCATCACTAAGCAGAAAAAGCTAGAGAAAAATCCCAAACCGTTACCAAAACCAGAAAAAGCTAAGGGACTGGTGACCCTTGGTCGATCGACATACATAGACGAAATCTATTAGAAAGCTGAATCTCAGCCTTCAGTAGGACCCAAGAAAGTTACTTCCAAACAACCTACTAGTTCCCTTCAGGCCTCAAGCTCACCATCTGAAGCCTTTGCTGAGGTGCATAGTCAAACTGACGAACAAGACTTTCAAGAAATTGAAAATTCTATTCCCGAACAACTGCAGGAAGGGAACCTAAGTAATCTTTGTGAAGGAGAAGGGGAAACAGGGGAAATTGGAGAGCCAAGATCTCCTCCTAGGATAACTCAGTCATTAAGCAGCCCCGACAAGGGAAGTGCGGTAAAAATTATTATTGAGGACACCCTATTTCCTCAGAGAGGAAGTGCTATTAAAACTGTTCCTGTTAAAAACATTCCTCAACCTAGGAATACCCTCTTAGATCTTCTGGAAGGGTATTCGCATATATTTGATCCAATGGCTCAAAATCCGCCAAACACCCAAACTTCAAAATTACAATACCCCATAGTGGATTCCGCAGCAAATGCTCCTATGAAAGCAATCCCCCTTCAACACATTCCTACATTTCACGGACTCACATCAGAGGACCCCGATGCATTCTTATTCGAATTTAATGTGCTATGCAGGGGATATGATTACACCATTGATCCCCAAAAACTCAAATTGTTCCCCTCCACCTTGAAGGGGGAAGCTTTAAGATGGTTTATGGGATTAGGTGGTGGAGTTATAAATAACTGGGAACAAATGAAAGAGTCTTTTCTGAAGAAATATCAAGATTACTGTAGGTCTAGAGAACTAAAAGATGAAATATTCCAGATGATAGCTAGACCAAATGAAACATTAGAAGAATACGTGGAACGTTTCCAGTATAATCTCCAAAGATGCCCTTATGCATCGTTGCCTTTACCTGATAATGTGTTGAAAACAGCATTAATAAGAGGCATGAAAGAACAGTGGATTGAAACATTAAACATTATGGGGAAAGGGGATATATATCAGGAAAGTTTCGCTGACATAATTGATTTATGTATCAGGAGTTCGAGAGGCAGTACACAAATCAAACCAGTAGAACATGATCAATTTTCATGAGAAAACAAAATTTCATCTGAAGGAGTAACACGTGTGGAAATTGGGAATTTATTTGAAAATTTTAAAACTGACATACTAGGAACACTGACTACACAATTGGACGTTTTGCAGGCTAAGCAAAAACAGATGGATGCAGAAAAAAATTTAGCAATCTTCTGCCCCAGGTGCAGGAAGAAGCATAGCCATAAGGAATGTCCATTAAATACAGTTCAGACATGCGCCATTTGTACAAGGGATCACTCTACAGATAGTTGTCCCTCATTACCTGGACTGAAAGCGGTATATAGGGAAGCAGAAGAAGAACCAGAGGCAGTATATCTACTTAACCAGCGTCGTCAGTGGCAGTCACGACAAACTGGTATGTTTTCAGACCCAGCTTCTTCTTTTCAGTATCCGCAGTACAATACTCAACAGTATAATGCATGGCAAAGTCAGTTTCAACCCCCATTTCCAAATTGGTCATCACAGTCATACCCTGCTGCAAACCCGTGGCTAAATCTGACAAGCCAATCTGGCTGGTCGAATCCTCCTTATCCCCCACCATACTGGCAGAACAACCCATATCCACCGCAATGGACTCCCCCCACTTCACAAAGTTCAGGCTAGCAGAATAACTGGCAGAGACCAACACAGTAGCTAGCAGGAAGCATTCCTTTCCCTCAACCTACACTGCCAGCTTTACAGCAAAACCCCCAATCTAATCTCAGACCACAACTCCCAGCCCAGCCCAATCCCAATCCAAATAACAGACCGGTCCAAGCACTTCAAATTTTAGAAACACCAGAAGAAGGACCCGATCTAAGGGAGTGCAATGATCTGCAGCTAAGATCTGGGCATATTATTCAAACAGAGGGAAACAAAACAGTTCAGATTGAAGAACCGTTACCTAAAGAACAGTTGTTACAAGAAGAGGATGAAAACAGACAACAAACTCAGAATAAAACAACTACATCCTCTCCTCCGTTCCCAGAACGTCTAGTTATACCACGACCTATACACCAACCTAATTTTGACATTCTGGGAGAATTACAAAATTTGCACATAAAAATTCCATTCCTTCAAGCCATTCAGGATATCCCTATATACGCTAAAACTATCAAGGAATTGTGCATAAAGAGACCAAGAAGGAGTGTTATAGATAATCCAAGAGTTCAAGTAGTCGGCACTTTATCTGACCTATTATCAGGAAAGAAAACACCTATTAAGTATGAAGACCCAGGTAACCCAATAGTAACTGTTCAAATTTTTGGCAAAACTTTAACTAATGCTTTAGTTGATCTTGGAGCTGCAATTAATATATTAACCACGTCTACTTGCCAAAAATTAGGAATTACATCTGCAGAACCCACTTCAACTTTACTGGAACTGGCTGATCGATCTGTGGTTAGACCAGAAGGTATACTGCATGATGTTATGGTTTCAGTTGATTCCTGGGAATACCCAACTGATTTTCTGATAATAAACCCTAAAACCCGACTAGATGGACATCCATTGATTTTAGGAAGGCCTTGGCTCACTACCGCTGATGCCTATATTGGTTGTTGGCAAGGAAACATGATCATAACTAAGGGGGCAGATATTAAGAACTTAGTACTATATCCCCCAGCGCAGCCAAGCATCACAAAGTCAAAACTAATAGGCACCCTGTATCATATCTTACTAACAACATTAGATCTCCATTAACTATACAAGAGGCACTAGAGTTCAAGAATCAAACAGAAGATGATGCCATCAGTAACTTTATTAGTCAAGCTGAACCCACATCTCATACCCAGTGTCATATGATAAAAGCAGCATTTGATAACGAAGCAGAAGAGGAACCTCTGAATGATGTGCATGACCATAAAATCCCTGTCACCTTGGTTGCACATAGTAAAACAGTATAAATCGAACCTGGGAAGACCTTAAACATTAACGCCAATCTTACACTGGAACAAGAGACAAAACTCATCCATATCTTAACAAAACATAAAAATGCATTTGCATGGGATTACCCTGATATGAAAGGAATTGATCCTCAATTGTGTACACACCACATCTACCTAGAAAATGATGCAAAACCTGTTAGACAGCCTCAGAGAAGGCTAAACCCTCATCTAAAAGAAGTAGTAAAAGAGGAGCTTCAAAAATGTTTAGATGTTAACTTTATCTACCCCATCTCTGATAGTAAGTGGGTCTCTCCACTTGTGGTGGTACCAAAAAATAATGGGAAGTGGAGAATCTATGTGGACTATAGAGAACTAAACAAGGCAACACAGAAAGATCACTTTCCTCTCCCATTCATCGATCAAGTATTGGATACTTTGGCAGGCAAGAAATTCTTCTCTTTTCTTGACGGCTTCAGTGGGTATAACCAAATACAGATTGCCCCTGAAGATCAGGATAAAACTACTTTTACTTGTCCTTGGGGAACGTTTGCATACCGAGTTTTACCTTTTGGTTTATGTAATGCCCATGCCACATTCCAAAGGGCTATTCTTAGCATATTTTTAGATTGAATAAATGAAGGATCGGAAGTATATATGGACGATTTCACTCCATACGGAGAAGAGTTCGATCCAGCATTGGAAACACTAGAAAAAGTCCTACAACGTTGTATAGCTACCAGACTTTGTCTAAGCCACGAAAAATGATACATGATGATGACAGAAGGACTTATTCTAGGACATTATATTTCAACAGCCAGTATTCAGGTAGACCCAGCCAAAATCCAAATAATTTTGCTTATTCCTACTCCTACTACTCAAATAGAGGTACGTAGCTTTCTTGGATTCTCTGGTTATTACAGAAGATTTATAGAACATTATTCATGTATTGCTGCACCATTGTATGCACTAACTGGTAATATTGATTTCCTTTGGACAGAAAAATGCAAACGTGCTTTCAATGATCTGAAAAAGCTTGTGTCTACAGCCCCAGTCCTCCGTGGACCAAACTAGGATTTGCCATTCTAGATATCATTTGATGCCTCAGATACAACCATTGGAGCGGTCCTTGGTTAGGAGGAGGATAGAAATCCATACGCTATTTATTACATTAGCAAAAATCTATCCCATGCTGAATTAAATTATACTGTAACTGAGAAAGAATTCTTAGCTGTTATACATGCTATCAATAAATTTAGACATTACATCACTGGATATCCCGTCACCTTGTACACAGATCATTCTGATATAAAGTATTTAGCAAATAAACCTGTCACAAACCGAAAAATAACCAGACGGCTGATTTTATTGCAGGAGTTCGACATTACAATCAAGGATCGACCTGGCAAAGAAAACCCCGTAGCTGATTTCCTCTCAAGAATGCCAAAACCAGTCGATGCAACAACAGTCGAAGATCAGTTTCCAGATGAGCATCTCTTTGTTGTTGCTGTTCAAACACCCTGGTATGCTGATGTCGCCAATTACCTAGCAGTAGGTAAGTTACCAAAACATCTAACCCCTAATGAGCGAAAACAGATTGTCCAGCGAAGTACCAGATTTTTTTGGATTGGGGGTTATTTGTTTCACACAGGGGAAGACATGCAGATCGGGTGGTGCGTTCGACAAGATGAAATCTTTGATATATTGAAAGCATGCCATGACCAACCGTGTGGTGGACACTTTGCTGATTGCAAGACTGCACATAAAGTATTACATACAAGGT
This sequence comes from Pinus taeda, assembly GCA_000404065.3. Taxonomy (NCBI): domain Eukaryota; kingdom Viridiplantae; phylum Streptophyta; class Pinopsida; order Pinales; family Pinaceae; genus Pinus; species Pinus taeda. Next base: position 46,687 of record APFE031411851.1, read on the forward strand.
ATTATTGGCCCACAATTTTTAAATATGCAAAGAAATTTGTCCAAGCATGTGATAGTTGCCAGAGGGCGGGACGCCCCAGTCACTCAGATGAGATGCCCTTGAAACCAAAAATAGTCATTGAACCATTTGAGCGATGGGCTCTTGATTTTGTGGGACCAATCAACCCACCATCAAACCAGAAAACATACATTTTAGTGGCAACAGAATATGTCACCAAGTGGGTTGAAGTAGAAGCCTTGCCCAAAGCTACAGAAGAATCTATTATACAGTTCCTGTTCCATCTATTTGTGCACTATGGCCTCCATAGAGAGATAATCACAGATGGAGGACCACATTTTGCTAGAAATATAATAGCGACAACACTCAATAATTATCATGTTCAGCACAAAATCACCACCCCATATCACCCACAGGCAAATGGGCAAGTAGAAAGCAGCAACAAGATAATAGAAACCATTTTGACTAAAACAGTTGCATCACATAGACGCGATTGGGCTACCAGGCTACTAGAAGCACTGTGGGCTTATATAACAACATGGAGAAGCAACCCTGGCCACTCACCTTACCAGCTTATGTTTGGAAAACAACCTGTTTTTCCTATAGAATTTGAAATCCGGACATTACGGACAACAGAAGAAGTGGGGTTAGATTTAACCGAGGCGCAAACTAATCGATTGCAACAGATTAATGAGCTGGATTAAATTAGACTTTCTACACTTCAACATACTTCCTTGATACAGCAGCAAAGAGCTAAGTGGCATGATGCTCTCATCAAAAACAGAGTCTTCCATGAAGGAGACTGGGCTCTTTTATATGACTCTATATTTCAGGACTTTCCCGGGAAACTTCAGACTCGTTGGTTGGGACCATATGAAATCCAGAAAGTACATGACAATGGTACCCTCACACTGATTACCATTGATGGTTTTGGGTATACATTTAAGGCAAACGGTGATCGAGTCCGTCTCTATCGCAAACTACTTACCCGAGAATCCTTCTACCAAAAATTACACCAAGATACAGATATGGAGATTCTACGGGAGGAAGACAGGCCTCCCCCACCAGTAACTCACTAAGAAGTTTTTCTTTACAATTTGTATATAATCCTTAGAATTATTTTTGTACATATTTGTTACATCATGTTTTGATTTCTGCTGTTCCTTTTCCAAAAGGAACAACACTTGTGATTTTTGCTGTTCCTTTTCCAAAAGGAACAACACTTTTAATTTTCGCTGTTCCTTTTCCAAAAGGAGCTGTTCCTTTTCCAAAAGGAACAGCACTTTTGATTTTTGTTGTTCCTTTTTCAAAAGGAACAACACTTTTGATTTTTGTTGTCCCTTTTCCAAAAGGAACAACACTTGTGAATTTTGTTGTTCCTTTTCCAAAAGGAACAACACTTTTGATTTTTGTTGTTCTTTTTCCAAAAGGAACAACAATTTTGATTTTTGTTGTTCCTTTTCCAAAAGGAACAACACTTTTGATTTTTGCTGTTCCTTTTTCAAAAGGAACAACACTTTTGATTTTTTTTGTTCCTTTTCCAAAAGGAATAGCACTTGAGTGTTTTTGTTGTTCCTTCCTTAAAAAAGAAAAACATTTGAGTGTTTTTGTTGTTCCTCCCTCAAGAAGAACAACACTTGTGTGTTTTTGCTGTGTCCATAAGGAATAGCTTCGTTTGATTCTTTCCAGTCTTTTTCTAAAGGAACGACACTTGTTTGATTTTACTGAACGTCACCAGTGACCCCCATAGCTCCTTTCTTCAAATCAACAACCATTGTTGTGCCCTTCCTTGAAAAAGTACTACTCATAAAATTTGAAATAGTTTGTTCCTTCTCAAGGATGCCCAATGTTGATGATCTTTTGAGTCTTTTTGAATACAGCTATCTACTTATGTGATGAAATCAAAAGCACAGTATGCAAGAATCGGTAAATCACAAATCGCTATCCTTATGAGTAACTGCCTTGAATTGGTGAAAGCATGTAAGGAAAAGATATGCTTATTTATCACCTTGTGTTTCCATTGTTCACTAACTCTGTTTTGATTGGCTATCTCTATCATGCTGATTCTTTTATCTATGTTTATCATTTCATCAATAATATCAAAGAGTCTATACCTTCTTATTGGAATTTTCAGGCTTCTTCCACCATTCCTACTCTTAAGGAGTGTTGAACCACCCTTTGTGTATAAACAGGAAAGGTTCTCTATTAAAATCAAGAAAGAAAAGAGCAAATAAGCCAAGCAGGTTTGTCAAAATTGCAGGATAGGGAGTCTCATTACGAGTTGGCCTACCATGATCATTAGGATGGAAGTGAAGTGGCATTCCCATCAGGGCCACCACACCCGGGAAATGGTCCAGGAGGTATACCAAAATAAATAAAAAACCCTTGGAACAGGAGGTCTCACCCACGAGCCAACCTGCCCACTATTCACTCCTTCCTCGTGAATGGCATTATGATTAATGGGTTACCAAGCCTGCATAGTGGCCTACAGTTTTGACATTCGATAACACTTCCTTGCATACACAAAGGACTATGGTTCGTGGGGTGAAACAAACAACTCTGCCAAGGTTATGGACACCTGTCGGAAGCAGAGCTCTGTTAATGGTATTGAAGTCGTAACCTTTACACCAATGGGTAAGGAAATTAGAATCTTTGTATCTTATGATGTGATAATTTAATGACCCAACCATATACCGCATGACCATTTATTACCACCAATCATTACGGAGCTAGTGACAGTGACCGCATAAGACTCACTAATTATGGCAAATGTCTATTCTCGAACTTCCATCAACTCACCGTAGTTGCTTACGCATTAAAAGTGATCTACCTTTTCACCTCGATTCCAGTAATACATTGTTTTTGCGGACATGGCATATTTTTATAAGCTGCTCCATAAAGGCCTCGCGGACGAAGCAGACGCAACTCCTTCATTTGATGGGACAGCCTATTATATTGTTTGGGGGGGGGGGGGGGGGGGGGGGAGTAACCTCATCATTCCCCAAAATACGTGTCAGCTCATCATTCGAAAAGATCTTGTACTTGAGCGCAGCACGGCTCAACGGTATGATCATTTGCCATTTTTTGTTTTCTTCTGCATGAATCGTTGTTCAAAGTATTTCCATTGCATACGCCGATTGCATTTGAATTTAAACGAGAAACACGCCACCAGCTTCTTTGCGTCTCAACGAATAGCTGCTGTTCCTTTTGAGAATTTGCAAGAGAAGCCATGGGAGGAAGGTCAGTCTGCAGAGAACCACAAACATTGACTGTTTCAGCTGCAGCCCCCAGAATTTTGAAGAAAGCAGGATGGTTGACTTACCTCAACCGCCTAAAGGGGTCCAACGAAACTGTGGCGAAGGAATTTTTACAAAACTTGCAAGAAGAACACTCTATAATTAGAGGAAAATGAATAGAGGTCACGAACGATATAATAGCAAAAGTAATAGGATTACCAGCCATAGGACCAATATGGACAATAAAAAAGGAAATACTGTAGAAGATTGTGGAAATCTTTCAGGATGAAGGCCAGAATTTAATAGTTCACGGAAAAGGGGTGCTACCAGCAACACTAGGAGAGCCATGGGCAGAATTGGAAAAAATTGTCCAGAGCTACATTACTTGCGAGGGCAGAAAAGACGTGGTAAGACCACGACATCTAAAACTCCTAGCTGTCCTAAAACAAAAATGCTCTGTGAATTTACCTGCATTGCTTAATTCGCTATTACATGATGTTGCACGTAGTATGAAAAAGGCACAGCACAAAGAATCTGTGGTTAGCCACCATGGATTAATTCGCTTGATAGTAAGCCATAGTCTTACCCAGCAGCATAGTAGCTGGGAAGAGCTCATTGATATTATTAATGAAAAGGCGGCCACATCTAGACGCCCAGAAAAACGAAAACAAACTGATAGCACACCCCAACGCCCTCAGAAACGAAATAAGGACGCTTGCGCAGAAGTGAAAGCTGAAAAACAAGCCGAAAAGCAACTTGAAGAGCAACCCGATGCTGGTACATCTGAACAAATAGCAAAACGTAGGAAGTCGACACGGCTTGCAGAGATACGAGTAGAGCTAAAGAAACCATGGGCTCGTACAAGCCAAGCAATAGAAATCCTAGATGAGCAATCGGTAGAGACAGATACAGAAGAAGAAAGTAAGGAGGATGTAGAACAGTCCATAGGGACAGAGGCGGAAGAAGAAAATAGTAGAGAAATAGAGCAGTCTGCCAAAGAAGAAATAGAAGAGGAAGATGAAGAACAGTCAGTGGAAGAAGAACAGGATGAAGAAGAAGAAGTCGAGAAGGAAGAGAGTGAGAGGCCTGAGTAGGAGGAAGAAATGGAACAGCAAGGGGGAAGCCCAATACAGAACCGATAGGGGAGGATGAATTGGCCAATATTCTGGCCAATATGGGCGAGTATGGACAGCCCCTGAGTCCATCCAACCTCCAGACTAGAGAAGAAACCCAGGGAAAAGATGCACCCAAGGAAGCTCACTCGGAAGAAGCAGAAATAGAAATTTCATCCGTCCATGATGAGCAAAGAACAGAAGATATCAGGAAGGAACAACCCGTTCCTGATCAGAATGCACCAGAGGAGAATCCAGAGGAAATAAGGGCAGAGGAAGAATTGGCCCAGGAAACAGCAGAGCCAGGAAAGGTTCTTACCCCGGATCGGCCACCTCAAGAAGAAAAACCAGAAATTAGTCATACTCCAACCCATGGTAAACACTCAGCTATTCTTTTTGAAAAATTAAGAGAAATAAGGGAACTGCAAAAAGAAAAAGGGACACTGCTAAATGTGATAGTCAGGCTTCACCAGCTGATCAGGCTTCTAACAACAAGACAAAAGGGGGTAAGGACCTCAACAAGGAAAGGCTCGACCACACCAATAAGACCCCGGAGGAATAAGAGGTGAAGAACTGGGAGTCGTTCCACTACCCAAAACTCTGACAGAAGCGAAACTGTTGTTCCTAATGAAGCAGAAAGACAAACTGTTGTTCCTAATGAAGCAGAAAGACAAACTGTTGTTCCTAATGAAGCAGAAGGACAAACTGTTGTTCCAATTGAAACAAAAGAACAGACTATTGTTCCATTTGAAAAGGGATAGCAGTGGGCTGGAGTTCACGTTAAAATTGAAACAGATAATAAAGTGGTTCAGACGGAGGCACCATCTTCGGGAGTAATAAGGGTTATGAATTCCAAGCAACGTAATAAGAAAGTTCAAGTACAACTCCTAGCCTCCACAGATACATGGAAAAAGGACCCAAAAACAAGAACCCTTCACCATCATTTGAAGCAAGCCCAGCAAGAAGCAAAAAGGCTCAGGGAACAAACAGTCCCCCGTGAAAATTATGAGGAATTATAGCAACAGTTAAGAAATGTCAACCTGTCAGAAAGCCAAGACTTCGAAGGATGGAAAAAGGAGCAAGAAAAAGTTGCCAAGGTAACCCGTAGATTAGATGTAGTTATTTAACAAATGGATACCTTGTGTGCTCTGTATAATGATGTTTTAGCATGTAGGGCCCCTGCCAAAAATTATGCCATGTTTCTAATGGAAAGATACTTGCAATTGAAAATTAAGGCCGTTAGGGCAGGTGCTCCTATAGAAATTAATACTATAGATGATTTTATAAACTGCTGTAAGCATTATGGGGTAAAGGTACAAAGGTTATTATGTGAATTTTATCTGCATAACCTTGTACTAGAGCAAGAAACCGAGCTAAACCCTGGTCCTTTTGTTGGAGACATTCAATTACAAGCATTCATTTCATTTGCAGTCAATCAAATTAAATGGCTCAAAGCCTGCAATGCATTTCAGAGACAAGAAAATGGATTAGACCTATGGGTAAGAGCTGAACCTAGAGACCCGGAGCAGTTATGGAGAAGTCATAGAAATCTCATGAGAAATCCGGGGGTAATTGAAGCACTAGGACCCATGCATGAATCACTCATTCGGCAAGGGCTTGAGTTCTTTGCTTCTATCAAAGACCCTGCCATTGAAGCAGCCAAATTTCGATATCGAGTGTCTAATCTAAACATTCAGCTCCGAGAGCCATTTAAGTATGAAAATTTCAAGCTTGCTGCTAACCAATTCCCCCTCTATGGTGAAACTATTTTGAGGGCAGGGCCATCCTGGTTAGGGTATAGGTTCAGGAGTCCAATCATTTGGCATCCTGCACCAGGATACCAAGCCCTGTATGAGATGCCCGAGGGCCAGATGAGCCACTTCTTTGATCATCTAGTTTCGCATCATGGGTGTAGGCCTCCACACGAGATTCCATCTCCAGCCTACTCCCTCACTTCTCTGCATGTCAACTATAATGTTTTCATGGGGCCATGAAAAAGGGTAAGCTAGGGGGTGTGTGGAGTACCGAGGAAGGTATGTTTTAATGGTCATTTCGGTATCTTTTCATGAAAACTTAAAAGCCTTTTGCATGAGAAACTTAAATAATAATAAGAACTTATAACGAAATACGATAAATTAATAAGAAGCACTGATAGACGTCATTTCTATGTGCAGGAAGGTGAAGAAACGAAAGGTGGCCATCCAAAGAGTAAATATAAAGACAAGCTAACTGTTGTCCCAGTGACGAGAGACCGGAGGCGAACTAGATGGACACGGATCAGCCCAAAACAGGACGTGGAGATACCAGGGCGAAACAGAAGAAGGAAGAAGTAGTGCAGCATTAATGATTCTGTGTATCCCTCAGGATCTTAGATCCCGAGGGATCGCTATTTTAGCCTATTTTCTGTACCTAGATGTCTCCGTCGTCCCTCTTATAAAAAGGGATAGCATTGTTGGTTACGGGGGGAATTTCGGTGAATTTCTGGGAAGTGTGTAATTTCTTTGAAGAAAGATCTGGACTATGATCTTTATGTTCTGTTGAGGACTTAAGTTTCTGTACTTTTATTGCATGCTTTAATACAGACTTGTTCACTTTTTATCTTTGAGCCTGGATTCATCTTAAGCGGTGTGCCCCTGGAGGCTAAGGGCCCTGCCCTGGAGGACACTTGCTCTTGTATTATTACGCATGGTTTCCGTGTGGTTTGTTCATAAAAGTAATCTGGTAATCTGCTGTGTTTTGAGAATATTTCATTACATGCTTTTCTGTGATCAATTTATTTCATGTTCTTGAACTTTATATCAATGCTATGTTATTTTATCAATTCCTTAAGTATTGATTAATTCCTACAGGACACTGTTACTTTACTAGAGAATCCTTCACGATTGTATTCTGCCTTATAACAAGTCATCGGGAAAAGTCTGTTTCACATGGTTATTGAACATGACTATTCTTTATTATAAGATGCAGTAGTAGGTGTTTTAACAGAAGCAGGTTACGTATAGTGTGTTCCTATAGTATTGTTCTATTATATCAGATTGAGATATTGATGCTTTGATTGAGTAGATCTATAGTTTAAAGGATTTGGTTTATTGTTGTTCCATTTACTTGCTGTTCCATTTACTTGTTGTTCCATTTACTTGATGTTCCATTTATTTGCTGTTCCATTTCCAGATTGCTAATTTGTTGTTTCTTGAGGATGGAGTTAGGCTGTAGTGGATCCCAGCATCTGTTACCTGATCCCCAGACCTCTGATCTGCTCCCATCAGCTATAAAAGGGACGTGTTATTGCTACCAAGCCCTTGGATGATGTGTTGTTCCATTTCATTATCATTTCTTTTATCTGTTGTGTCATTTCTAATCATTAAGAACGATCCTAGGCTGTAGCGAGCCCAACATCTGCTATTCGGCTCCCAGACCTCCGATCTATTGTCATCAGTTGTGAGAAGGATGGGCTATTGCTGCCGAACCTTTGGCTAATGCAATACTTGGTGTGATTTGGTCTTTTAAAGTAGTTAAGTTGTAGGTTTACATTACTTTACTTGCATCGCTTTTGGATAGCTGTACTACAAGCATTACTCTGGCAAATTCTAGCCTCAGACTGAGACACCCTTTGAAATAACCAGACGATCCCTGATTGATATATTAATATAAGGTAACTAGAGGTGAAAGATACCCTTGTTATAGATCTACAATCAGCGTTGAGGTTGATGACAGTGTTAAAAGAAGAGTTTGAGCTGGAGGATGGATAGCATTTCATAACATAGGTATGTTTAAATCGAATGGAATTAGTTTGAATAGCGCTGGCAAGATAAGTTGTTACTAAGGTTTGTATTGAGTTCAAAGGTGGAACTTTGTTATGATGCTTGTTTTGTAGAATCAATCATGGGAAGATCATGAGCGCATGGTCTAATTGGTGTTTATGGAATATTGAACTCATACTATTATTGGATCCTATATACTTATATTGCTAAATTGAAAGGAATGAAATAGGAAGTGATGGGTGAGTTTATGGGATTTACGTTGAAGGGATTCCGCATAATAATGGTATTGTGTGAATTTTCCAACTATTGAAGTTTTGATTTGGGAAAGAAAGATGAGATGCATTCTTATATGCACGAAATGTTAAAGATCCTGGGTATTGCAGGTCTAGGCTTGCGTCAGAATCACATCCACAATGTGTCCTTAGCATGAGGCCTACAACAACCATGGGATTCATCCTAGACCATCACTGTAATCATGATTTGATGGCTTCTCCAATAAGCCTTCTATTGTGATGATTCTCTACATGAAGCATGCAATTACCAAGAGATTCCTCCTGAGCCATCACTACCAGCATGTGCTACAACAAACAACCAATCTTGTCTAGTTGACATCAATGCCAACACTCTTGCCAACTTTGAAACACATCTTTACAACATGACTATTGACATAAATGCCAACACACTTGAAAATTCCTTTTCTAGGCCACATTTCATGCACATAATACCAGTTGTCCAACATTGGTTCAGTCTGAAAAGAATCTAGAAGAGGTCAAACACCTGAAATCCCATCTTAAGCTTGATGAAGGATTATGGAAAGTTAGATTCATAATAAAAATAGAATATTTGAGGAAATAGTTAGAGGTGGAATGTTGTGCAGAAGAACCCAATGCTTGTTGGCACATAAAACAGTATTTTGTAGAACTACCTTGCAAAACTGAATATATAGGAAAACCTTGTAGGAGTAGAGCTATACCAATGAATGAAGAATGAAAAAATCTTTTCCAAAGGTAAATAGAAGATATTTTGAAAATGCGACTAAAGAGAACCTAACAGTCCCTAGAACTATTATAGATTCTATATGAATTATCTCTTTGAATATATTAGAGGAGTACCTAGATTGGTAATAAACTATAGACCACTTAATAATGTTTTGGTCGATGATACTTATCCCATTCCCCACAAAGGAACTCTAATAGCCAAAATTTTACGAGCAAATATATTTTCAAAATTCAACATGAAGTTGTGTTTCTGGAAAGTATTAACCAAGGAATAAGATTAGTTAAAAACATCATTCATTATCCCCTCCCGACATTATGAATGGAATGTTATGGATTTTTGACTCAATCATGCTCCTTATATGTTCCGAAAAGTCATGGATCAAGTTTTCAGGGAATATTTTGATTGGTTATTTGTATATATTGATGATGTTTTAATATTTTCCAGGTCCATAGATGAACATTTTAGGCATGTATGAAAATTCATGTATATATTCAATAACAATGGATTAGTCCTAAGCAAAAAAAAGATGGATATTTTTCAGAGTAAGTTCAAATTCCTCGGACATATCATAGAAAACAACCATATTTCTCTCCATCATTGGTTGTCCACTAATATTTTGAAGAGGAGGAGGAGGATTCTACAGATATCATCTGTACATCCATAGTTTCTTCTTGCTTCTTACATTCATAGAAAGAAATGTGTGAATTTGTTTGATCCATATATTCTTTCCATCTTAATGAGAAATTTGTCTTCTCTTCTAGGGATGTGCTCATATTTAATAATTTGGCATTAGCATGAGTGAATAAATCCTAACTTAAGATTATTTTCATCCATTCTGTGTCCACTTTGTGCTTTGGACAACCTTTCATAATGGTAAATAATTTATACATCTCTGACTTGGATGGATTTTTGCAGTCATTTGGTAGAGGGTTTTGAAACCAATGGGATGGAATGAGATCATCGATATGATATAGATATCCAAGTCCATATTTGGGCATGCTAGGTGGCCTTATTTTTATAAACATTTATGTCAGCCTTGGGTCCACATTTTCAAGAGATGGAAGTTCATGGATTAATAAGACAATATCACGAGGGAATGAGATGGCATTGCATTTAGGATTTGGACAAGACTTTTTCAGCATGGCTGATGGTGCTTCACCCATTCTTGGGTTGTGATTGTCATGAATGCCAATATGTAAAAGAGATTGTAAGCTGACCAATGATTAAGAGGAAGGGAATTTGAATATTATGTTAGAAAATTTTAAAACTTGAGCAAACTCAAACAACTTGCTATGGAAATAATTTGTATAAGCGGATGATGAGTCTACAATGGATGCTTTAGAGTAAATAGGTTGTGAGTTTCTGTATTCTTGTACCTCCATGTCTATCTTCATTCTAGGAATAGTAGAATGTCTCAGAAAGGATACGATAGTTGAGGAAGGATTTTCCTTTATTTGAGTAGAATTTATATTTTATATTATGGGAGTTTTCGGCATATCAACTGCCCAATTCTTAGGGATACCCAACTCTTCCCACTTTATCATTTTGTGTTCTATTCTTTGGTTCTAAGCATCCGTAATAACTACAACACCTAATTTAGATTCTTAGCTTGGAGCATGTATAACAATAGGATAAAGTGTATTTGTGTGGTGAAAGAAACCCCTTGTATGTATTGAAATATTTTTCCATTTTCTCTTCATATCAATCCTGGAATTTTTTATCTACAATTCTAAAATATCTTTGATGTTCTCATTAATGACATACACAAAAAATTTTGAATAGCAATCAAACCAAACTGGGCAATTTGAGTTGGGTGAAACAATCCCACCAAGCAAGGAGTCACTGTATTTATTATGTGTCAAATCTCTTATTTTAGCCAAGACAAAAGTATTCAAGCCTCTGTGGGTTAACATTGATATTCCCACTCTTATACACCCATGATGAACATAACAAGTGTTATTCTTCTGGGCTTCTTTCTCTGAACTTTAGGATCTAGTAGAGGAATCATCTAGATGGATTCAACATTCTCTTGTATTTGACTAACATATGCTTTGACAGACGCTCTAGTAATGGATTTTAAATGGAACATAGACAGATCATAATAGAATTTAGAAGGGATAATTGAAGGCAGTTTCCAGCAAGAAGAGCGTTGGTTTTAGATAATCTCTAATTTAAAAGAGTTTATCATAGAAGAAGAATCTTTATCAAAGAGAGTTTGTATATTAAGACTATCAGTATTTTTTTATTTTTCTTGAAATTCACGTAAATATACAGATTTGCTTCCAGCTTCCATTTTTAATAAGGATAAAGTTTTTGAGAACTACCCAAAGAACTAAATGTTATTAGCTATAATACCAATTTGGACTACGTTAGTCACAGACAATTCCTCCGATGGAGAATGAAGCTTTCATATAAGTATGATTCTTGACTATGTTACACGAACTCTTCCATAAACTTGTACATGAACCTTCAATCATATCCAATGAAAAACGAGCTCTTTTAATGACCCCCTACCTATACGAGCAAAACTACACTTCAGGATCCTAAGAGAACCTCCAATGAATCTCAGACAAACTTTACACAGTCAAAATATAACATAGAGAGATAACACATCTGAAAATGAGATAGAATACTTGTTTTATTAATTTGTAGAATAACTTGATATTACAATCACAGAGTCTCTACTTTTGTCAGAGATTGACTGCTAAGGAATTTACCAGAGAACTCTAACTGAAATACTCTCCCCTAAGAAAGTCTATCCACTTTAGGTTCTCACCGAGCTTATAGGTCCTAATGCGTAGGCTTCTTAGACTGTAGAATCTCTATGACTCAAACTTAAGAATTTCTCCATGATGAAATAAGATCACCTTCAAGACGCAATTGTAGAGCAAGGATAATTCTTGACTCTCAGACCCTAAATTTCTCTAAATCATGATGCGTCAAATGTTTATCCTCCCTCTTATTTGTAAAAATTTGGGGGAGACATAAAGCCATCCTATGGTACTACTGATATTGACTAACGTTGTTTCCATAGATGCTCTTAGATGTGGGTCAAACTACACCAATCATCAAAGAAGTGCTTTGTGTCTTTAAGAATCATTTGGTAAAGTTTATAATAATGAATTTTATGATAGGGAATCATCCAAAAAATATACAAAGTGGAGATATAAGGCATCTCACAATACCTTTATATACATGGTGGAGATATTATTAGAATCCCACGATACAAGTCACACTCATCGTCGGGTGACTAGACTTTTACATTATTTTACAGAGTGCATGCTTTTATCGCGCAGAGCCCATGAGAAACGATATATGAAAAAAACTTATGTTCCCAACGTGTCAGAGAATATTTGTTTGTCAAATTTTCTACTTGTGTCCCATGCTCTAGAAAAGATGCATTGAACTATCATGGGATTCCCTAGTACTATTGATGCTTTACTTTGGTCATGACTAACCATTGGTGATGTTTAGAAATAAAATCCAGAAGAATCTCATCATCTATGAATTTATTCAAATCTGCTACATTTTTACAAGGCTGGTGAAGGTAGTCCATACATTCATCGCATGCTTATTTGTAATCTGATTGGAAATAAATGGAGTCCATAGCAGTCTTGTTGAAGCTGAACCATATCCACCGTTACTTTAACCAGTCTGTCTAATGTAGTAGCTGAATGAAAAATAGTGATCCAAATTTTAAGACAATCTAATAGGTACAATCTGGTTTATCTCTACAAAGTAGGTTCCACCATAAATTTTTATTTCTAGAGAAATCATAAAAATAATTAGGAAAAATAAGTCATGGATTATGTTAAGGCCACCGGATTCTATGTAACTTTGGATCTATGGCTCTATTTATCACTAAATATTTATGGAAAATATTAAATATATTATTTTCCTTTTCCCAAATTATGTTCAGGTCTTTGAAATGAAGGTTTAAGGCATCTTCTGCTAGGTTTTTCAAATGTCTAGAATAGTCAAAAACCATATCACATATCCATTTGATGGATTTTGGATAAACCTTATGTTCTGTCCCAAATGTTGTAGATCTCCACGAGGTTGGACATTTGCATCCAAGACCTGAATATTTTGAAGCTACCAAGTTGGTTTCCAAGAATTCATATAATCTTCACAATTCACGGAGTCTGGAATTTCTCTGAGAGTTTCATGACTAAGAGAAGAATCCCATTCAGTTACTATAACCATTAAATGGGACTATTCTTGAATATTTTCTTAGCCGAGAAATTCAAGAATACAATTTTTACCACCCTTGATGTGTTCAATTTCAAAATAAAATTTTGTGGAGAGGCCTTGCCATCGAGAAAACATTGACTCTCCTAATTTCTTGATGTCTTTGGTCAACAGCTTCTTCATGACTGAAGCATCAGTTCTTAGAAGAAATATTTTGTTTATTAGGTGTATATCAAATTTATTAATGCAATTACAGGCAACATTCACTTCCTTTTCAATGGTTGAATATTTTTTCCTTGCGGGATTCCATACACCTGAGGAAATTGGATAATTTTCTCTTGGTCTTCTTTGAGTTGTTTGAGAACTCCACCCCAACCTATAAAACTAGCATATGTTTCCATAATTTTATACATATTTTCATCTGAAACATGCAAGATGGGAAGCAGTATTACCTTTTCTTTAATCTTTTTTACAACAATTTTATGATATGCTCCTACTTTATAGCACATGCATGTTCCTCTAATTCAATATTTGTTGGAAAAAAACAAAAAATTTAAAATTCATGTTTTCTAACTTGGTTGCTTTGAATTTAGCATCAAAATGAAAATTTTGGCGGTTTGGGTTACGAAAAACAATAAAGCCTCCACTTTTCTGAATGGCTCTCAATATCTCTATTTTTCACATTATTTTTTAATAGGATACACAAATCCACTCTCAATAAAACTACACACACACATGTGCACGCGCACATAGAGTTGACTATGCAGATTCCAAATATATAATGAAAAATTAAAATTAATATTATTTACTAGTTTTGATTTATTTTTGTCTTACATATATAATAATCTTAAAAATGTTTCATTATCTTAAGACCATAATGTCATGCACTAATTCATAACCTCATGACATTGCATTCTCTATAATTAAAAAATTGTTTTGAGGAAATTTCATTATTGTTTGGAGGATCAAAATGCCTTAGATGCTTTGAGAGGTTGTGGCTTGCTAAAATTCTTTAAAATGCAAAATTTGAAGGTGAATACATGATTTCTTGAGTTGCTAATTCATTACTGGAGTGTACATGATGATGCATTCATGATTGATTAGATGCGCCTAAGGATCAAGATAGAAGGTATTTACTTCATTACCGGTCTTTCTCGAAGGGGAAAGATAGTGCGTTCTACTGGCAGGACGAGAGGTAGTCTCATTGTAGAAGACTACATCCACATACACTGTCCTCGTCATCTTGAAAAGGTTGGAATTCAAATTCCAATCAAGCACCTAAAGAGTTTATCCTTGAAAATCCTACTATTTACCATCACCAGGGTAAACGGTTATGTTTCTTTACATCAGGCCTCACGTGTATCCATGCACCTAGAAATGGAATGCCTCACTACTATGTTTGATTGGTGTACACCTCTACTAACAACCATGAATAACCAACTCACTTCCATTCAGAAGGGTCAGACAAAGAGTTTCAGATACGGCACAATCTTATGCTCATTCTTCTTTGACAAAGTACCTGGGCTTCGACCCAAGGTGCTATCGACCATCAGCTGCTTGAGGGATCCACGGATGGAAAAATGGGTTGACCTGATGAAATGCCTAGGGAGTGGTGATGTCCCCAGGATGACTTTTTATGAAGAGTTTTTTGCATGGTGGGATCAACAGGTCATCGTAGTCAATGACTACTCCTATGCCATAATGGATTTCTGGGGAGGTCCAGATTTAGTATTACCACCAAATGTAGCATGGGTGCCATAGGTAACAATTTTTTTTTTTTTAATTTCTTAGGATATTTTGGGATTTTTAATATAAATTACCTTAAAAATAGTTTTAAGAGACAAGACACTTACAAAATATATTCATCATGTTTTATATGTGGGACCAATGAGATCTAACAGATTTCCCTGACATAGGCATCATAGAAGAGATGTCGAAGGGGCTAAAGTTGAGATGAAGAGTGTTCTCCATGCAGTTCAGAGGAACTTGATGAGACTAACTCACCAAGTACCCATGATAGCTATAGAGGACTTACTTGAGGAGATGCAGCGTCACATAGTAGGATTACCATGGGACTGGGTGTGACTATTTTGGCATGCGGCCAATGCTGTTGTTTATTTTCCAGCTTCTCATCTTGAGCCAGATAGATAGATGATCAGATCTTTTTATGATTATACATGATGATGGGCATAAGCCCAAATTTTGTTGGGCATTTTATCCCGATTTTTGTATATTATTTTGGATGCAAACACTCTATCTATATACATCTGATTTTATGATGATCATATATATAAATTATACTTCGATTATTTTTTATGTTTTTTAATTTGATGAATGATTTATATGCCAGTACAATGCTTGATTAGTAATATAATTTGCTAAGAAAATTTTCTTATTGTGGAATGTGAACAAATGTGATATAAACAAATGGTCATTGCAACAATCATACTCTCAGAAATTGGAAATACAAATAGGGATCTTGTACCCATTAAATGTTATTCAGCTGAGATACCACTAGTTGTGAGTCTAAATAAACCACTAACGAATCAATATCAAGAGATATCACTTTGATATAAAATTAATAACGGTAGTATATTTGGCAATATTATTCGAAGCATGACCAATACATACTCCACTCGAAACCATCAACTGGCCAGATGGATAATAAATCACCCAAGCTACAAAAGCAAGGTTTTGGGTATACCTACATGCACTATCGGCGAATCCTAAATAGATTGAATCATCCATTAATACCTTCCAAAGAATATCATAAAATATCGACATCACTAAAACTGATAGATAGATATGTAAAAGCATATAATATATACAAACAAGTAAGTGCTCGATCGAAGCCTAAGAAAAGTACTTCTTAAGGTAAAGCCCATTTCTGGCTTTGCCAACTTGTTTCCTTCAAAGTCAATTAATTCATAAGCTCCCTTTTTCAAAACTCGCTTGCCTATAAAGGGACCATACCACATAGACTTAAACTTGCCTACCCCCAAGTCATCTTTGTCTTGATCATAGACCAGGACAAGGTCACCTTTAGAAAGAATTTCTAGGACAGACAACTTTATTGTATTGAGCTTTTACCCTCTTTTTATGGGCTTCATTTATTGTCGCAGCATCTCGATGCTACTCATAAATATGCTCCAAATGAACAAGGCGCTCTTCGAGACTAGAAGTCTCTAGAATAAGTTCAACAACTAGTTTAAGGGAAGGAATTTCACATTCAAAAGGAAAGATAGATTCCAACCCGTAAACCAATTGAAAAGGAGTAAAGCCAGTGGCACTCTTAACTGACATTCGGTTTGCCCAAAGTGTCGAATACATCATGATGTGCCAATTGGATCTAGCTTTGTTAATCATCCTTTGCAGGATGCTTTTAAGGGATTTTTTCACAGATTCAACTTCCCCATTGTCCTGAGGATAATACAGAGATGAATGCTCCTACTGGAAACCCAACTTGAGAGCCAATTCAGACATCAGTTGATTTTGGAAACGACTTCCATGATCAATGACAATCACTTTAGGGATACAAAACCAGGAAATAACTTGATTGAAGAGAATCAAGGCCGCTATTTCACTATCATTCTTAAAAGTAGGCATGGCCTCAGCCCACTTCATAAAGTAATCTACAACCACAATGATATACTTGTGATTTCTTGTCGAAGGCAGATTACAAGTAGAAAAATAAATGCCCCACTTCGTGAAAGGACCGACGGTGATAACAGGGAAAATGGAGTTGGATGTGCGCGCATTTTTTGAGTATAGACCCAACAAGGATGGCATCTTTTGACCTCTTCGATATAATATTTGAAGATCAAAGACCAAAAGTAGCTTGCTTGCAAAACATTTTGGGATGTTGCAAGCCCATATAGCTGACTGCCACAAGCTCCACTGTGGAAATCATTAAGAACTGACTCCGCTTCTTCCCAGGTTAAACAATGCCTAAGGATTTAATCAATCCCGCAACGATATAATGTGTCACCTATAATAACATAATTATTAGTGAGATGGCGTAACTTTATACTTTCATCTTTGGAAAACTCGGGAAAAAACTTCGAAGTATGGAGATATATAATGATATCCCCATACCAAGGATCTTGTGAAGAAATAAGAAATAAATGTTCATCAGGAAAATTTTCCTCGTGAATAATCTCTTCCTCATAAGGCAGCTCTAATATCAACTCTGCAAATACTAAATGTTTCTTAGATTTGGTCAACATGAATTCAAGATTGAATTCTTGCAAAATGACAATCCATCTATTATATTTTCCCCCAATCACTCGCCTACTGAAAAAAACTGAAATGGATTGAAGGCTGCTAAGACAAATGTTTTTCGAAGTAGAATGTAATGTTGAAGCCATTGGAAAGCATGGATAGCTGCCAAAGCTTATTTATCGATGGGAGTATAGTGTATTTTAGGGCCTACCAAGCCTCAACTTAGATAGTAGATTACATGCTCACATAAGGCATCATCTTCCTGAACCAGAACCATACCAATGGTTGGTTCTGCTGTAGAAAGATATAAGAGGAAATCTCTACTATAATCATGTGGACTCAATAATGGAGCATAGGTTAATTCTTTTTTCAAAGCATCAAAATATCTTTGCACGAAATCATCCAATACAAATGGGACCCCTTTCTTAATCAAATGCATAAATCCTTTTGTGATCTTGGCATAATTGGCTATAAATCTCCTCAAGAAATTTGCTTTTCCTTGGAGACTTTGAAGTTGACCTATGGAAGATGGGGGAGGCAACTAAAGTATTGCCTCAACCTTGAAGGGATCAACATGAATCCCCTCTATTGACACAATGAATCCTAACAATGGACCGTATGTGATTGTGAAAACGCACTTATTTAGATTCAATCAGATTTTATAAAAATGACACCACTCAAAGTTCAACCGAAGATGTTTAGGATGATTAATTCTCTTTCGTGAATGAGTATCTAAATCATCTAAATATTCCTCGATAACATGCTTGATGTCGTGAAAAGCATAACACATGGCCCGCTGAAAAGTGGCTCCAACATTTTTGAGGCCAAAATGCATCTTTTTGTACGCAAATGTACCCCAAGAACAAATAAAGGTTGTCTTGTGCTGATCTATTAGATGGATAGTAATTTGACTGTAACTAGAGAATCCATACATGAATGCAAAAATTTCATTACCTATGTTAGCTCCTGCTGCAGCAGGTATTCATTTTTCATGATTGGCATTTCACAAGCAAAATATGTCATACTTTTCTTGCTGCAATGCTCCATATTTGCTCAAACAGTCTCCAAATGAAAAAGGCTACTTCAAGTTCATTCAATTGCCTTCAAATTTTGTAAAGTTATTCCGGTAGTGCTACTTTTAGTTAAAGGGAGGTCCAAACAGTTTAATCTTGGTCTCCCTAGGTTTAAATTTCATGTTTTAGAATATAGAGATTGTAAATCTGTCCAAACAGTTTAATCTTGGCAGATCCTTAGATAGGTAGAGAAACAGAAGAGCCCAACAGCTTAATCTAGGCTTCGGAAGAAATAAGGGTAGTATGTAGATAGGAAAGCATCAAAAGAAAAATGTATGACGGGTCTGCAAGTCTAAGTGCACCCCCAAACAAAAGAAGAAAAAATGCTAGGCAAGTAGGCTGGGTAGGTAGTTCTGAGGCTGTTGAATTGCTGACCAGTTCCAAGTTTTCAGTATCATACTGCAGAACATATCAGCAAAGATGGGTAGCAAAAAGGCTCAAATGAGGTATAACTGACTCCCCTTCGCTGTTTCCCCAATCATTAACTAATTTCCCTGAAAGAGGTCAAGATCTGCTTGACACCTCTTAAGTTCCATCATCTTCATAACTCCAGCTTGAGTAAAGATCTGCTTTACTCAAAGTTGTTCCATATCTTCTCCCGAAGTATGGTCCTGCCCCCTTGCAACAACCCAAGTTCTCCTGAACTTAGCACTTTCTTACCATCTCCATATTAACCACTAACATTATTATTTAGCTCCCTATTCTTCCCGTCCCGTTATTAATACTAAGTAAAATCCCCCTATGTAATATCCCTCCCCCTGGTTGAAAAATAACCATAACAACTCCCGGGAATTCCTCAGTTTATTAGAAACTAAGCAAGAACCCCGACCTCCAAAACCACCTCCCAAATACTATGGACTCCTTCCAAAGTAGAAAGTTCCCCTGAGGTAATCAGACCCCTTCCGAAACCTCAAAAGCCCTTCACACCCACTTACTTACTTTTTTCCTCAAAGCCGTTTTCGCATCGCAACCTCGCACTCTCATATTCATGCAAAACATTGCCCATCCGTCCCCCGCAGATGCGATATTGCGAAATCAGCGATCAGTGATCACAAACGCCGAGTCTCCAATCCATTCACCTCTCCGTCCCCGCCGATGCGATATCGCGATATCGCATATCGGCAGTCGCAAACACCAAATGTCCAACCCAATGATTCCCCTCTTTCCCCGCCGACGCGATATCGCGATATTGCATCGGAGTCTCTTCACCACAGTACATCCAGTATCTCACAACGTCGCGCTATACTAGGGACCCACAGCTGACGTCATCCACCGTATAGCCGACGCAATGCTTACGTCAGCAGCCAGAAAAGCCGAAAAAGCTTCGCGCAGGGAGAAAAATCGTACTTCAGAGCTCCAGATCAAGAAACGGAGGCAGTTTTCGATGCGCGAATAGCGCTACGGGAAATAGGCCATTTCGAGGAATCTTTAGGGAATCTTCTGATTGCCGAGCCCACTGCGCGCCAAAGAGCCCGAAAATCGCCCAATCGTGCCAAAGGATCCAGTTTGAAGATAGCAGCAGATCAGTCACAGAGTTTAAAGTGTATCAGATCAAATCAGCAGGCATCAAGCGTGTCAAAGAGTATCAGTCGACGGCGGAAACCATCAATGTAGCGGCAAAGTGTATCAGAGAATATCTTGAGCAGCGGCCCAAAGCAAGAGAAAATTGAATATCTTCCAGCAGATCCATAGAAGGAGAGCGAAACTATTTGAAGCTCTCAAATCATAATAATTGCACATTCAATTCACACCAAAGTCGAACTGTAGCCCCCAAGCACATTCACTTCACCAGCACCGCATTTGGTCCCCAAGGGCCACCTCGTCATTTGTTCCGATCCATCTGCCCCCACCGCAGCCAAAAAAAGATTTACTTGCATTTAATTCCAACAGCATTTAGATTTTTGAAGAGTTCTAAGCAGACCTGTAAAAGTCACTTGTAATGATGTCTTTCCGATATTTTGTTTATAAATACCACCCTAAGCGATATTGTGAAGGGTTGGTTGGTTTGTAGTAGTTGTTGGTCAGTCTTCTTTCCAACATTTTCTCTGAGCAAAGACTTGCACTGTAACTGTCATATTTTTCCATAATCAAAGATTGTTGAAAGCATGGATTGCAAAAAAACTTGATGTTTTCTCTTGGCCAAGGAATGATCACGGAATTCCTGTGTCTCTGCATGATCCAATAAGTGTTTTTCTTCCCTGTTTATTTTATGTTTTTCCACCTTTCCGCCTTTCTAAATTGCAGGAAAAAAGAATAGCTTAACATTTGTTTCATTACACCTTAAGTTCAATTTCTGCATTTTTCAATGTTTTCTTCAGAAACAGTTATGAGCTTGTATTCTTAAATGATCTGGTTTACCCTGTTTCTTTCACATATGAGTGCATGTCTTTCGAATTCTTAACTGCTCCGAGATCCCACTCATCCACTTCTCCTCTTTGTCAGCATGATGAAATGATTCTCTTTTGCCTTTCATCCCTGATGTTCATTCCGTACTTTCAGCAGACCGAATATTGTATCCTGTGTGGCTATCCCGCTCCGTATCCCCTTGTGACCAAAAAAACGCTCGCATGCCTCAATCTGTGACTCCATGCCCAATAATTCGAAACTTATAACACTTTACTGTGCCTCTTTGTTCGAGAATCCTACCTTCTTTCCAATCACAGTCAACATTCCCTTGAAGTCATAAAGCTAGCCTAAAATCATCAACCAAGGTTGAATCTAAAGAAGAGATCCCTCTCCGA
>APFE031411855.1:0-15737 GCA_000404065.3 Pinus taeda
AATAGACTCCGCCCATATGTCTAAAAATAGAGGTCCATCTATTTTTACCAACATGACCAATCATCCATAAATAGCATCCTACAACTCATAGACCATGATCCATATGTCTAAAAATAGACATAGTCTGAAAATAGACTTTGCGCCAAAAATAACCTGCAGGCCCACTTAGTGAAGGCGACTTCTTTTCACTAAGCTCCATCATCTTGTTGCATTTTCAACACAATATGTACTTTGTCGATGCCATCAAATAGTTCAGCTGCTGAATAATTTCATCCTTATATGCATTGTTCGAATGCTCCATTTGATTCTTCATACTATAAACCAGCCTGGCAGCAAAACTTTGGAACAACCAAACTTGAATTTCTAATGAAACATAGATGCACCAAATCTCCTTGTAACCTTGTAGGCTTACCACCACCGGGTCGCCACTTCTCGCATATTCATTAATAAAACCATCAGTCTCGCACATTCTCTGACTCTAAGGCTCAGAGAGTGAATTAATGCCTCTGCGACTTACATCCTTCGCCATTAAAGCCGAGATTTGTGAGTGTGTTTGTTGCATCTCAAGAATGAAGATATTGATTCCCCGCCTCCACCCGAATTTATTAAGTGGGAAATTTAGCTTCCATCTGTCCTTTATTATGGCCATTATCTTATGGGCTATCCACTTGTATGCATGATCCCAACACTCAAAAAAAGAGATGAGTCGCCAAAGAAGAGGAGAGAGTTTCCATGGTCGACAAAATGATTTGGGGACTTATAAGAGGGCATTGAACATCCAACCTAGTCATTTTTCCTTTAATGATAATTAGAGATTTTAATACTCCTAATGATTGATTTATATATGAAATTTTCATGGTATAGATTTGAAAACTATAGTTATGTCATCATGTGCCATCAATCCTTGATCTAGGGATACACCGCTATTTGTTAGAGAATCTGCCAATGAGTTGAGATGCCTCTTGACATGGAAAAAATCAACAACATCAAACTTCGTTATTTGCAAACTTATTCTATGTAGAATAGGGGATTGAGTTTGTGCCTAGTTCTCTTTGAGCTTGTGCACCTGTTGGATAACTATCATAGGGTCACCAAATACCATTAATTGTCGTTTTTTTTTTTAAATTACCAATTCTAGACTCTGCCATAATGTTAATAATTCAACTCATTTGTTATTTGAACTCCCCAGACCCCAAGCATATTGAATCTCTATTTCTTCGTTGGGGCGAAAAATAACCCCTCCCGCTCTTGCCTCCCCGATTGAGTGCACACTTATTACTCTATGATATAGACTCAGTTTGCATGTGTTTGTATTAAGTCTTAGGAATCCACATAGGTTACAACCACCATCTTATGCATCATAGGGCTAGATCCATGGAGCAATAGTTCCTTGTCTCTAGGACATCTCCTAAGACAACAATTCCATCAATAATTTGAAAGATTATGAAAATTAAGACTTATAAAGAGATCCCCCACCTATTGCTACTCTAGCTTAAGTGTGCTTAAAGGTAGAATTATATGGAAATTTAATGCATTAACAGTGTTATGTTCACACCTACAAAGATTGTTTTTCATTTATGTATTCCAAGTACATTGTTGGCTTGGCCTTGAGAGATGTCTTTTCATTGTTTCCTTTTCCTACATTTGTGTTGTGGTAAGGTACAAGTATTAGGCAAAGGAAAATTTCATTTCAAAAGAAGAGTTCAATACTAAGATTTCTCAGTGAATAACTATTCTAGTGCTATCTTATCCTGAGCATGCTTAACCATAAAGCTTAAACAATACATGTTGTTGATGCATCCATAATTTCAATAAGAGCTTAGTAATCATTGAGCTTTCCCCTAACAATCACAAATGATGTGTAGATGTTACAAATTATAACCTATAAATCATGAGGTGAAGGAATATATGAAAGGCGTACATGTGTGGGTACATGTAAGGGTGTAACATCACTTATGAGAAAATCATCCCTCCTAATAATTATCTAGTTAAAGCATGCATCATTGTAAATATAATGAGCATGGAAGCAATATAGTAATGTTAAAGTGATTGCACACATGTCTCGATATCATGGGATTTCTGATATATTTGTCCATGCCTTGTAAGCAATATAAAGTACCCAACAATTTGAATTTTAAACTTTGACCATTACTTAGTGGGTCTCTAATTAAACACATATTGTGATTCCTCAAAGCACTACTAATGCATGCTAACTGTAGATTTAAGGGTATAGTGGTAGAACTTAAACATGTAATCATGGGGAAAATGATTAAACATGTCTATTTCCATTATCAAGCATAGCCATAAAGCAATGCATATGTATAATTCATCATTATTATATAATTCAAATAATTGAACTACAACTAATTAAACAAAAATTAAAAAACTTATCTTTTAATGAAAGAGCAGTCGAAGAAATCCATTATGTAAGAGTGATTGTGATCCAGGTGGATATTGGTGACCACCTGCCTATTCCACTTGGATCCCCAACACTGTTTCCTTTCAGTTTCCTTAATTCTAGCACAACTTTATATTTTTGGCAATTTTTCGAGTCTTAAACTTCTGGAGCCGTTCTGAGGTCCTAAAAGATGTTTTTTGGTAAAACGAAAAGATTGAAAAAGTGTATTCTTGCACCTTCTCATGAAGATGTTCGAAACGAGGTATTATGATAACTTAATGGAGATCATATGCCAAAGTTACGACCTCGGGAAGTTGGTGGTCAAACTTACCCCAACGAGGCCCAAAACCGTTGGTGCTTCATCCCCTAGGGTTAGGGTTTCACACTTCTTCTTTATGATAAAAATGCCTATGAGCCTCATTGTAAAACATTTCAAAAGGCATGTAGCCATCACATCTCTTCTCAGAGATAAGCTACCATCGCCCAAGCTAGTTTGTTCCATTCTACATGTAAACAATTTTTGGTGTCTATTATTAATTAATTGAAGTTCTATTCTATTGTTGTATCCCTGTGTTCTATTTAAATTTGTATTTCATTTCGTTCATTCATAAATCCAAATTAGTGGCATTAGAGTGGTCTAATCTTTCTCTATTTTTTGTGCATGTCCCCAATGAGGTCGGGGTATAAGGAGTTGGGACTTGAACTAGTTGATCCCTGCAAGGCCATCCTTGCCGACATCAATAACCTCCCATGGCAAAAGAAAAGAAAGATGAGGGAGTAGGAGATCCAATCAAATTATTGCTCGAAGAAGCCCTTGAGCAACTGTTGCACTGAAAATTGTCACCTTGACATTCTGCTATCTGTGTGAGTTCATTACCACTCATACTTTCCTCCTCTGCAAGTCTAAAACATCAGTTCCTCATATCAAGTCTTGAAAATAAGAGAAAAGTTCTCAAAAGTTTTTAAAACTCTGGTTCCGCACTTTCTCTTTGTCTTACCTGTGCCCCTGCACCTAATGGTCATGTCTCCGGCGCACCTGACCACACTGTCTTTGTGTTAAAGGTGTGGACCCCTATAAAAGTTAAAAAGACACAAGTATATTTTGAAAAAAGCTCACTTTCAGTTATTTCTAGAAGCTTCTGGAAGGAATCTTGAGGTGGCAAGTTCGCTCTTTTAAGGTTCATGTAACCCATACCTTAAGGAGCTAACCCCTTGATGTGAGGAGCTTATTCCTTCGAAGAAGGATTCTATCCCTTCATAGGTGGAGCTGTAACCTCCTCCTCTACACTATAAAAAGAAGCATTGAGCTAGTTAACTAGTTAGAGTTAGAAGCTTAGCATTTTTTGAGGTAAAATGCTGTTGGAATTTAGTCTTCTTTAGTTGAGTTTTTAAGAGGAGAGATTACATACCTCTACGAATCTCATTTGGAAGAGTGCAAGACTTGTCAAAGTAAAGGAAATTCCTGTTTCGAACCCCAGGAAGAACTTGTTCAACATCAAGGCTGAAAAGGTTGTAAAGTTCTTCTACTATTCAAAGTTAATACAAATATATATTTTTTTCTCAATAAGTTGTTAATTCATTGTTTATTTTATGGATTACTTGATCACCATAATAGGCATGATTTATAATATTTGCTATGCAGGTGCTATCTAATGTTTGCTTGTTTGTGATTGCAGGTCTTCAAAGACAACTCTTTCGAATGACTGGAGAATGACTACTACGAACAAGCACTGGATCTAAGGTAGGATCTTCACACTTTTGTAGTATTTACTTATAAATCGCATGTCTAGAGAAAGATAGGTTTGTTTGCCTGTTTGTTGCTAGACTATCTTTTGATACTAGGGAGATCGGTCTTGTTCGCAAGATTGATTTATCCGACCAACAAATTGGTGACTCCACTGGGGATGGTATTTGATTTTTGGTTTTCCTTTGTTTTGACTTGAGAAAATTGTTTTTCCTGGTTTTTGATTGATGTATACTAGCTTGGGTAGCTTTCAAAAATCGTGAAGTATTTATTTATTTATTTATTTTTTAAGTTTTTTGGGGACCGCACTTTGTCTTCACAGACAGTGCGGGACCGCACTTTGTCTTCACAGACAGTGCGGGACCGCACCTGTTGCTTCTAGAGCCTGTGGACCCTATAATTTTTTTTTTTTAACTTAAGATATCTTCTTCTAGTTAAGTTTAGGTTTGATTTAGGATTTTTAGCGTCTACCCAAATTTCTATTTTTCTTGTCAAAAATCTCTTGTGAGTGAGTTCCGATAGTATTTTTGTTTTGAATGATTTTCTAGAAGTTTTGCATGCTTGAAGTGGTTTTCACTTTGTCTCTGTAGTGACTCAAAGACCAGAAGCTGGAGAAACCTTAGATCACCCTACTGTCTTTTCATCTTCTTGATGAGTCTGACTTGGTTGTGAAATCTATCCTTTGTGAGAAATAGATTTAGTTTTCTCGTTGCAAATCTTTGAACAAACTTTGTTATAAGTTCTTAATTTCATTTTTACAAAAGAAAACATATCTGGATATTTTTTGGTTGGTTTGTTATTCTGCGCAAATTAATATTTAGTTTATTGAACAACTAAGTAAAATGTCCTCAAAAAAAGAATTGAAGCTTTTATTCAATTAGATTTTCAAGTTTTTAGATCTCAAAATTAGTGTTTTGTAGTTTTGAGTGTTTTTCTATAACTTGTAGATCTTTTTTGAAGCAAATTGTTTTTTTTTGTAGTTTCGAGTTTGGAAAAGTGAAAGGGATTTATTGTAAGCTTTAATTATTTGTCTCATTTTGAGTTCTTATTAAAAAAAAACAAAAATATTTTCTTTCCATTTCCATGTTGAAAGAAAGAATTGTTTCTTAAAGAATTGCATTCTCGAACTCTTCCTTTTAGCTAGAATTTCATTGAAAGAAAAACGAATTGCTTATCATTTTAGGTGCTTTTTTTTTAGTGTGTTTGGAGTCGAGTCTTCACACCATCAAAGTTTCATTTCCATACCTATTGACTTAAAGAACAACCCATAAAATCAACGCTTAATTAAAATTGATCTAGTAATCTTTTCTATTTATAGAGCTCTTATCACCAACATAGCTTAGGCTAGTATCTTGGAGTAGGGAGTAATTAACTCTCCAAGATAGTTAAAACAAACAAGTAGATACATCTTGCGGTAGGAAATCAATCCAATTGTAATTGATACATTCTGGGAAGCTTCTCTTAAAGGAGTCAATCACGAGATCATGTCGGAACCTTTGAGATAATCAATTCTGTTTCATTGGGAAAGATAGAAGATCTGCGCGTATTATAAACGGTAAACCTCGGATTAACCATTGTCGAGGAGCCTGGGGTCACTTGTCGGTAAACCTCGGATTGACAATGTCGAGGAGCCTTCAAGGGGATTGAGCTTTGTTACTTTGCCCTTGCACGTAGAATCAGATCGTAGATTGTCCCCCCAGTTGTATTTTTTGTTGTTGGTAACCTTAGTGTCCATAAACTTAAGATTATTTCCTAAGGTGACAGTGAAGGAAAGATCTCATTGTACCTGGGACAAATGTTGACTAGGCTCACCTGGACTCTCTGGGGGGTTCTCTTCACTCGAGATGGTTTTGTGAAGAAACTTGTGCCACTCTGTTTCATTAAGTAGGTTTTCGGGGTAACTGTTCCAACCGCCCTTTCTATATTAAACTTCTACTAAGTTGGATTTCATCACCAACTAGTGTTTTTTAGTACGAGAAGTTACTGTTTGTGTGTGGTTTGAACTCTTAGATTTTTTAGGCGTGTGATTCAGCTGTTTGTTTCTTTAGAGACCTTAGGTGTTTTCATTGAAATTTTCTTTGTTTGCATGTGATTCATTAATATTTAATCGTGGCCGAATTACCGAGACAATCTCGTAGACTTCAAGGGAAACCTCCTAAGTATACACCAAGCCAACTTGAAGGGTTGCGAGCTCTCGTATCACCTAGTGACAGTAGAGTTGTATCACCAGAAGCCAGAGAGTCATCTCTAATTGTTCATCCTGATTATCAAATACAAACAACAAAGCATATTCAAGAGACAATTTCATTTTCTGAAGTTACTGGAAGTATTTCTCCTTCTAGTGAATTCGCTGAAGAACCTGAAATTTCTGAGCCTGACACTGAACCTGCTGTTTTGGAACCATCTTCAGGATTTGTTACTCCAACTTCTAGTGATCCTGGTTCACCTAGGGTAAGAAATATCATTACTCAAAATCTTGCTTCTGGCCTCATTTCTATTGAAGAACTTGTCAGTCCAAACGAAGATGTAACTCTTCCCGAAAACCATCAGACTTTAAATCTTATGGAGCGTGAATGAATATTCTACAGTCCTTTTAGGAGTGACGCTTGGTATTTATCATTGACAATTTTTTTAGAAAACTCGGGTCTTAGTTTTTCATCACCTCGAATTGCTTTTCATCCTACACCAAGAGGTTATTATCCTTCATTGATCATGTCAAGAGAGTCATCTATGTTTTCCTAATCACCGGAAACATTTTTATACAGGGGTCCTTCTGTTCCTTCGGGGTACCAGTCACTCTCTGGTATTTTTTCAGGAGCAACTCTTCGACCAACTGAACAAGAGTTATCATCTGGTAGTAATGGAACTCAAACGTTGAACGCAGAGCAAATCCTTATGATGTCTGGTAGTATTCCAAATCCTCAACCTCAAGGTAGTCAGTTACCGCCTGGGGGGCAACCTTAAGGTAGTTAGTTACTGCCTGGGGGGAAACCCCAAGGTAGTCAGTTACCACCTGGAGGACAACCCCAAGGTAGTCAGTTACTGCCTGGGGGGCAACCCCAAGGTAGTCAGTTATTGCCTGGAGGGCTACCTCAAGGTTTTCAACCTTCAGGATAGTACATACCCCAAGGTCAACCCCAGACCCAATATATTCCTTAGGATGCTTATCAACCCCAGATTCATTACATGCCTCAGGGTTATCAACCTCAAGGTCAGTACCCAACTCAAGGTTTCCAACCACCTTCTGGTCAATCATTTTTACAAAGACCTGGAAATGTCCCGCTTAATTATCAGCCCTACATTCAACCAGGTTATGGTCCTCCATATGCACAACCTTTTATGGGTTCATACCCCGAAATGAACATGGTGTGGAATCTGTCTCAAACTCAACAGACTATGTAACCTAATGTACAGTTACCTAATCAACCTGGATAGCCTTTGATTTCTGGTCCAACCCAACAACCTGTCCAACCTACTATTCAAATCCCTGCACCTGGTTTAGTTTAGCAGCCTAGGCCAAGCACACCTCAGACTCCGCCTCAAACTGCTGCAACTACTGCAACTCTTGTTCAACCTACAACACCTGTTTCTGGAGTATCTGTAGCTCAAGTTTCTACTATCCCTGGATCAGTGCAAATTCCTCAAGTCTCTGTGCCACAGTTAGGACCTACAGTTCAGACTTCGGTCCAGATGCCTGCAGGACAAGCTCGTACAAGTACGATTGCCACAAGTCAACCGCAAGTCATCTATCAACCGTACCAGGGACAGCATCAATTCGATCCTACTGTACAAAACCCAGTTTATCAGTATCAACCATATCTTGGCTATACTTATCAACAACCTCAACAACCCCAGTTTGGTCCGGTTAATCCTGCTTTTCCAGGAGGTTATAACATTCCTAATGTAAATCCAATTCCAGGTTATCCTGGATATCCTCCTCCTGGAACTAGTCTCATTACTCAAGGTTTTCGCGACCCTAATTGTTAGTTACCATTTATTGCAAATTTGGATTTACCTAATTTGTCGTGCCTTACGAATGATCCGATTTACTATCTTTCGTATTGGCCACCAATGCCTAGTAAGTTGCCCAGTGATATCCCGAAATTCGAGGGTAAGTCATGATAGGATCCGTCAAATCACGTTATGACTTAATGATTCAATTCGATTGCGTATTTTTCAACGAACTCTTATTGGTCTTGCCGCCAAATGGTACATTGAGTTACCACAAGGCTCCTTTAATAATTTCAACCAGTTAGCCACTGCTTTCTTAACTCATTTTCAGTTTCCTGTCAGATACAACAATGGCACGGAACTGTTAACTTCACTAAAACAATCCACGTCCACATATATTTCTGATCATATTCATAAATGGCGACGTAAAAGGCGTTTAGTAAACGTTTTCATTCCAGATCAAATTTTAGCAAAATGGTTCATTAAATCATTTTTACCCAAAATCATTGAAGATGTAGCTAAGGGAGGAGTTGTCACTGAAGAGCAAGTCATTTCTCAGGCTCAGTACCTTGACCTCGTCTATACGTAGTCAGGTACTTCACATGAAAAAAATCATTGATCTTCCAAAACACAGTCAAATAATTGCAGCTCCTTCAGGGTCTCATGTCGCTGATGGTATGATTGGTTCAGTTAGTACCAAAAGTAAGAAGAAATCTTCAAAGAAGTCTTCTCCTATAATAACTTTACCTGATTCCCCGAAAGGAGATCCTTCCGCTGAATTTTCTGCCGACATCCTTGTCGTAGAATCATCTACGACCAAATCAAAATCTGGTAGTAAAAATAAGGGGAAGAAGAAAAACAAACAAAATTCAAAAGATGAAATGGATAAAAATGAATCTGCTAATGAAAAACGGAAACCTCGCTATGCCCACATCGAGGAGAGGTTTCGGAATTCGTTAAAGGTTCTCAAACGCCTGTTGTCTTAAAGGATCCTTTTCCTACTCAAGATAGTAAGATGATTGGTTCTTCCTCGAATGCCTCAGAAGAACCCATTATGATGATGTCTCATGTCAGGATTGCGACACTATCGCAAGATTATGGTAGTAAAAATCCTTTTGGTGGTAAAGAAGCAGAATTTTCAAATTCAAACACATCAAATACACCTCCTCCTGGTTCTGATCCACTACAGATTGAGAAACCCAACCCTGACTTAGTAATCAAACTGCCTGCTAAAGGTATATTTCGTAAATCAGCTTTCAATCCACATGCGAGAGTTGCTCAGAATTACAACATTGTTGAAGACTTAGCTATTTCCCCTTCAGCAATGTCAGCTTTGGAAGTGTTGCAATCGTGCCCAGCATAGCGTAAATTACTATTGTCTGCTATAGGAGCTGTCGATATTCAGGATTCGAACCTAATAATCTTCGATTTAGAGAATAGACCTCATCTACCTCATCAAATGGCTTTCCAGATTCTAGTTTTAGTCAAAAACAGACCTTGCTTTCGGACTGTGATTAATGAAGGGGCTTCTACATGTATTATGTCGATCTAGTGTTGGAAATCGCTTGGTTCTCCCACACTCAATCAGTCTCCAACAATTCTAAAGGCTTTTGATGGCCGAGGGTTCCATCCTTTTGGTATTTTGCAGGATTTACCTATAGGAGTCGAAGGAAAAACCGTAAATCTAGATGTGGAAGTGGTTGATGCCCCTTTAGATTACAACCTTCTCCTGGCTCGTAGTTGGTCTTATGCTATGGCTGCTATTGTTTCATCGGTCTTTCAGCTTATAAAGTTTCCTCACGATGGAAAGATTGTTACGATAGACCAGCTGACTTATTTCTCATCCGACCCAGCCTCTACAGATAGTATTCAACACATCGGTAAAACGACTATCTCTTACAAGGATGTTGGCGTAGGTTTGATTAAAGATTCTAGTTTACTGGGAACTTTTTCCTTCCCTCCTAACGTATCACCTTCTATTGCAAATATTCATATGATTTCATCGAATACTGTTACTTTTGGTGATCCTTGGATCGTACCTTCTGATTCTGAGGTGGATCCATTTGATGGCACGATGCCTTTGAGTCCCTCTGAAATTGCATATCAGGCTATACAGTCATTTTTTTATTCTTATTGAACCGAAACTGATCCAATGAATGTGGTCCATGGGGAATCACTTTCGATATCAACCTCAGCTACAACAACACTTTCTAATTCTGTTCATACTGATGAGCAGATTCATGAACTTTTGTTTGTTGATGATTTACCATGGGAAGATCTTCATCACCGATCTTCGTTTTTACTTGAGCTTGATCATTTTGGAAATTATTTTTCTTCTATTTTTACCACTAACTATGTCAAAGAACCACAAAATCCATTGCAACATTCTGATTTTGAGATTAATTTGGAAAATATCTCTTGAACAGTTCCTATTGACATTACAGTTACTAAACAATTGCTAGGGGACAAGTATTCCAAATGGATAGTTATCCTGCAGGAATTTGACTTTGAATTTGAAAAATCCAAGGCAAAGAAATCTTTGGTTTTTGCTGAATTGATGTGTGATTTCCCGCGTACTGATACTGAAATTGTGGCGGAGCAACCCATTGCGGACAAATCCTTGTTTCTTATCAATACTCTTGATCCTTGGTATGGAGATATCATTGTTTATCTCCAAACCCAATCTTTTCGGCCTGAAATCTCATGATCTCAGTGACGGAAAATACGTTTCCAATCCCAACAATACAATATTATTGGTGATACACTTTATCGTCGTGGAGCGGATTCTGTTTTCCGACATTGTCTAACTCATGAAGACGCTGAAAAGGTTCTGAATGATTTTCATTCTAGAGCATGTGGCAGTCATATGTCTGGATATGCAAAAGCTCAAAAGATATTGCGCGTTGGTTATTTCTGGCCATCCTTATTCAAAGATTGTATCTATGCAATCTAGAAATGCCACAATTGTCAAATCTTTGATCGTAAAATGCATGCTCCACCTGCTCTTCTTCACCCTATAATTGTTGTCGGTCCTTTCGCAAAGTGTGGTATTGACTTTATTACATGTAACTCTCACTCGGTCAGGGGGCATGCATATATTATCCTAGCGGTAGATTATTTTACTAAGTGGGCCGAAACAATGCCTACATTTTCGGCAAATGGCAAGACTGCTGCAACTTTCGTATTCAATCATATAATTGCTAGATTCGGTGTTCCTCAAGCTATTATTACTGATCATGGAAGTCACTTTCGAAATATCATGATGACTGAACTGACAGATCAACTTGGCCTGTGCCACAATAGTTCTACTCCGTATTACCCGCAAGCTAATGGTCTAGTTGAAGCTATCAATAAAGTTTTAGTCACTATGATCAAACGAATCACTGGTATTCATAAGTCAAATTGGCATACCATGCTATTTTCAGCACTTTGGGCATATCGGACCTCAGTGAAAACATCGACTGGACCTTTTCAACTAGTCTACGGTGTGGAAGCAGTGTTACCTATTTAATGTGAAATTCCGTCATTACAATTAGCCATAGAATTACTCCTAGCTACTTCTGAAGAAGAGAAACGTTTTTTGTACTTAGCTCAGCTAGATGAGAATCGACGCACTGCTGCAATAGCAAACGAGACTCATGCGAAACGAATGAAAGCTCAGTACGACAGAAGTGTTGCACCTCATAATTTTTCAGAAGAAGACCTAGTTTTACTATATGATCAAGCGAACGATAAGCTAGGGGCTGGAAAATTTGTACCTATGTGGCATGGTCCTTACATTGTTAAGTGAAAGCTGACAAAAGGGGCTTATGAATTGATAGATTTTGACGGTGTCTCTTTGGGTAAACCCAGAAATGGACTTTATCTGAAGAGATATTATGCTTAAATTCTGTGTGGAGATTTTTTGTTAGATTAGTTTCTTTACAGCTGGTGTGTTTTATATTGGAAAAGTGTGCCTAGTTTAGAGAGTGCTCTTATCACTATTCCTGCTTATCTTGATTTTACTGTCGACGTCTCTTCAAACATACATTGGTTTTGCTGATGGTGTTTGTCGTAGTACACAGAACATTTCTTCCGCGGCTTGGGTTATCTATTCACCCTCTGATGAGTTAGTGTCTATGCATGGGGTAAGCCTCAGCCAAACAACGAATAACATTGCAGAGTATAGTGCAGTGATTGAGTTATTATCTGAATCCATCTCATTGGGGATTCGGAGTTTGATTGTTAGGTTGGATTCTGAACTCATTGTATGACAGCTTAACAGGGTTTTTGCCATTAGAAATCCAGTGTTATTAAGGTTATTTTTGAGAGTTCATCTCTTGAAACGTGAATTTGATTACATTGAATATCAAATATTCCAAGACATTTAAATACATTAGCAGATGCAGTTGCTTCTAGTATGATAAATAAACATTTGCAATAATCAAAACAGTAAATTTAATAACATTCGATAACATGTTACACGAGATAGCCGGTAACAATGATATATCATAGCATAGAAGTGTGTTTCAAAATATACATCGTCTTCGATCATAGGTTGAAAAACACCTTATGATCGCAAAAATGATAATACAAAATGACAAAAATGTCATGAGTCTAAAAAATCGATCATCCTATCCCTGGTGATGATCACGATAAGAAACTACTGCTCGGGCCACCCTACATAGGAACCTCCTAAAAGGTCCTGGGACCCCAATCACATATCTCTGTAACCTATGTGGAATATCATCTATTCCAGTCTCTGGAATATCTAGTGTCAAGCACTCTAGATGATGCTCCAAGTCGGTCAGGATCTCTGTTGGTTGGCCCTGTGGGGCTGGTGTTGCTACAGCTGGGTATCTCCTCTCATAAGGCTGGAGAGCAGCTGGTCGTCGTGGACCCACATCTGCATTTAAAATTTTGATTATCAATTTTGGACGATTTAAAAAAATAAAAAAATAAATAAACTTAGAAAGTGTTGAAAATGGTTTTTACCTGAATCATCCCATTGCTCTCCTAGTGGAAGAATCATGTCTCGATCGTCGTGGTAATCTATCCCGGCGTATGGAAAGTCCTGAATCACAAAAATTTGTTTGTTCAACCAACGAAAATATGCAGACGAAAATCGAACAACCTCTACGCCCTTAGCGTGACGGGCCATCAAAGCAACACAACGAACCATTCTAGGCTCTCGAGGAAAACCAACATCAACAGGAATATGCTGCGGGCTAACATGGGGATCCTCTCTAGAGCAAAGGTGACTACGATAAATCCATATCCAAAGTTCTTCAGTTGTCCATTCTTTTCTCTGGTTAGTTGGCCTTTCACATTTGTCAACACAGCCTCGCATCAGTTGTATATGGTGCCTCGAAAACAGTGTATAGCCATTTGCATCTGGGATCTAGTAGCCACATGCAATGTTGCACTCCCGCGTAGTCTGGTAACAATGAATGCAATAACTTTAAGCTCAGGATGGATGATAGTTTTAATATCAATCCGTTTATCCTTGGGGTTTGCTTGATCATCGCAAAACTCCAATCGAAGACTAGCGACAGACTGGCCACCTGGCCTAGTCCCGAAAAGAGATAAGTGTTCGCCCCTCTTGGACAAACCAGTCAAAAAGTATATGTCCTCCAGCTCGATTTCGAGCCGATGGCTACCAATCACAAAGCACTGGTCCTGTGTGTTCCATCTGTCTACAAACCATGTCAAGAGGTCTACTTGGGCCCTCATGCCCTGTATGGCCCAGAACTTATACAATCTACATGCTCTCAATGCCTGCAATGTGGGCATATGAATTGTTGCGACATAATCTAAATCCTCGTGCTCGCGTTCTCGCCAAATAAGCTTATACAGTCTGCATGCTCTCAATGCCTACAATGTAGGCATATGATTTGTTGCGGCATAATCTACATCCTCATGCTCGCGTTCTCGCCAAATAAGCATTTTGAATGTCCTACAATGCATAAAAAGTCATATTAGAACAAGCTTGTTCAAAAAATCATGGGCAAAAATGGAGAAATTTAAGTTTTAAAATTCATTGTGCGGGGTCCACACCCGCTTCTTACAAACAGTGTGTAGGTCCGCAAAGGTTGTGAGCAATAGGTGCGGACCCATGACTTTTTTCTTTATAGAAAAAAGTCGAGGTCCGCAGGTCCCGCGTGTTGCACCTGCGGACCCCTGCGAGCGATTTTTTAAACCTATTTTTCCTTTAAAAATCAAATTTAAAGCCTAAAAACAAAATGTAAATAGATGAAATGCAAGTTAAGGAGGACGTGGATTACCTAGAGCTGACGGTTTTCAATTCCAACGGACGGATTTCCAGAATCTTCACAGGAACTTTTTTACCCAAAAGCTCTCACTTCTCACTCTAAACTCAAATGGTAAAAATGAAGGTAGAAAAGTCCTTTTATAAGTTTTTTCGAATAAATGAATTTTTAATTTATTTATTTTTCACTTTAAAAAAGTAAATTTTTAAAACATTTTTATTTACCTTAAATAGCTATGTGTAATGTTTCGAGTTTTTGTGCAGAATATTGGATTTTTCGGGAAAATTAATCATTTTTCAACAAAGAGCATACTTTTATCACTTTTTCGGACTCTTTAAAAAGTTTACGAAAAAGCAAAACATTGGAGTCCTCTTTAAGCCCTTTTCAGACTTTCGAAAATTGAAAAGATTTCCGAGCACTTGATTGTTCGAACTCGTTAAAATAAATGAATAATCGTCCCTTCAGTATAAGTTTACCCCTTTTACAGACTGAAATGGACTATTTACGAAAAAGGTATACGTTGACTAATTACGATCAATAGAGTTCTCCCCTGCATTATTTTATCCTTTTTCGGGCTTGAGGGACTAAATTTACAAAAAGTACCCCCATGGAGTTTTCTTAAGTTTTTCTTCTCACTCCCTAAAATTGAAAAACGCCGAGTTTTTCCTATACTGGACTCATTAAAATTTAACAGTAAAGGACCTATTCAATTTTAAACAGGTACGAACCACTCCTTCTTAGGGTTCGAATTTTAAACTAAGTCAGACTCATCCGAAGGATGGGCTTATAAAAAAGCAAATGTTATCCTCCTCAAGCTTGTAAAAAATAAAGAGGTACTTGCGAGGAATGGTAGGGGGAAAGAGAGAAAAATGAACTTGTTTGTTACACCTTGTTCTTAGGAAGTCGTTAACCACTCTTGAACACGACACTTTTTGTTCACCTGGGTTGGGAAAATCCTTTGCCTAATAGTTAATCAAACCACATTGAAAGTCTTCAGCCGGTTTCTGGATATTAGCTTTGGGTCAATTGTCACTAAGCCATCTGCAGTGTCGTTATGTGTTCAAGAGAACAGTTCAAACAAACCATTCATTTGTGAAATATCTGTCATTCATTTTGACCATCCCTGAGTCAGTCCTTGCCAATATATTTCTTCAAAACTTGATCTATGATTTCGTGTTGTGGGCTTGCCTACGACGAATCACTTTCTATCGATTTCAGCTCATTATCTAGGAAGTTGATCTAGAAATCGTTAGTACCTTAAAATCTGCATGCCCTAATGGTAGGTTTCTCACCTTCGACGATAGGTTGCATCATTGACCTTCGATCGAATGATTCTATGACATGTTCGACTTCAGCTCATTTATTCACATTTCATGGATTGTACTGAGTACTTTGA
>APFE031411866.1:0-11141 GCA_000404065.3 Pinus taeda
CTTTTGACCTTTACAGGGGTACGCACCCAACCTTTGGCTTACAGAGCGTACAAGTACGCAGGTACAGTGTGTTTGGAGTGCGTACACGCAGGAAAGGTAGAGAGAACCTGCGTACCAAGAGATAAACATGTTTTTAAGTGACTTTCTCTCTTTTTGAAGTTTGACATGAAGAGCAGAGGTATGAGGCTTGACAAGGAGGATGATATGACTATTGATGGAGCCATATTAACTACAGATAGTCATGGTGAGAAATTTTAGTGTAACAAGGAGGAATTTCCCAGATCTCAAGTTGATTTCTTGAATCTCTATAGCATAAATTGGGCATGATGGTTCCCCACTATACACTTGTTGAGCCTGTCTGTTGTTCGGGTTCAGATTTGGCTGGGTAGGCATTTGGGGTTGCCTTGGTGGAGCAGAAGGTAACAGTTGTGGTTGGGCACGTTGTGGAGGCATAAGATCAAGAAGAGAGTTGTATTGGGGCCTCCACCCTTGATGAGATGCAATCCACTGAGGTTGCAGCTGAGAATCTGATTGAAATGAATGGGTGGCTAGTTGGGCATGATATTGAGATGTGAAAGACTAAGGAGGTGGTGTGGACCAGGAAGGATGAGGAAGGGGAACCAAAGAAGGTATGGAGGGCACTTGGTTGCGGTTGTAGTATGCCTGAGATGTCCCTTGCATCCCCTGCTGGTATGGTCTAGGTCCATGCTGCCTTCTTTGGTTTATGTAATAGAGTTGTTTAGTGACTCCCTCAGCCCTTTGATATATAACTTTAAGTCTAGGTAAGGAAGGGCACTTATCTGTAGAATGATTTTCTTCACAGACTGAACAAACCTCTATAGATTTCAATGGGCATTCATCCCTATGATGCCTCTTGGTGCATCTAGGGAAAAAAATTGACAAAGCCCTCTCTGCTTCCTCTTGTTTTCTTTTGATATGTAAGGTGTCCATTTGCATGGCAAGAGTTTGTGGCATCTCATTCTTGAAGTCTTCCAGCATGTTTCTAATTTCTCCTTTAATGGATGAGTTGTAGGAAGCGGTACTAGCTATGGGTTGACTCCCCCTACCTTTCTTTCTAGCTTCCCTAGAATGGTTTCTAAAAACAATATTTATTCCTCATAGGGTAGTTAGTAGATGTCAGCCCCAACCAACAGATGGAGGGTGTATAGAAGATCTTCCTCGATTCCCCTAAGTAGGACCAACTTCAGATACTCAAGGTCAAGTGTACACCCAACCCTTCTGTAACTAAGTTGAAACCTGTCTTCATAGTCTTCCAGGGACTCATTACTTCCTATGGCCATTCAGAAGATTCCTTCTTTAGTATCCTTTGACCTACAATAGTCTCGATACTTGTTGTTAAAAGCCTGCTACATCCGAGAATCCCGTGAACTAGCACAATGCTACATCCTTGAGAGTAGAAGGGAATAGTTTCAACTTTTTCTCATCTTCTGCATAGCCATAAGTTCGACAGATGACATCAGACTCAAACAAGAAGGTGTCAGGATCTTCTGTAGTTAGTCCATGGAAATGAGGTAGGGTGGAAGGGCTTATATTCTTCATTTTGGTGTCCCCATTGGTCTCTCAAATGGGAAAGGTACCCTCTATTCTCTCTCCACTCCCCCTAGCATTTTTGTTTTCAGCCATTGGCTCCAAAGGAATGTTTTCTTCTTCTTCCCTTATAGGTTCTTCAAATATGCATGGCCATTCACCTAAGGGTTCCTATTGATTACAACCATTGAAGAAGAGAGAAGGTTGGCTATGTGAAGCAGTGGGGGTGTTGAGCAAAATTTTTCCTGAGTTATTTCTATTCCTATGAGGCATGAAAGTTCCTACGAGGCATGAAAGGAAATCCGTTTGGTTGGTTTTTGTTTCTTTTTCCCCACACTAATAGTACCTACAAAACTGAAATTGACTGAAGAGAACAAATTGAAACTAATTGAAATAAACTTGTTGAAATGGACATTTGCAGAATTTGAAAGGAAAGCAAGGAAATGCAGAACTTGAAAAGAAAAGAAATGACTAGTCTATTTTTGCTGAAATGAACTATTAACAGAATGTTGCAATAGGAAATAGAAGAAAGTAGTAATCACAGAATAATCTAATGCTTCCCCAGCAATGGCACCAAAAAGGTGGTGAGCACCAGTATTGCATTAATAATGCTGCAACTCCTGGGTTGCCTACTTAACTCTTATTAACCCGGTAGTTCGTAACAAACTTGGAAGAGTTGGTGTTGAATTCACAAGTACTAGTTCTCATTGCATGTTGTCACTTGGTCAGCCGACACAAGATCACTTGAAGCTCAAGCCAACTTCTATGGATTCCATAAGAATCTCTATATGTGATTAAAGGAAAGAAATATTACTCTACAGATGCTATTCTAATTGCAAAAAAGAGAAAGACTGAAATGTAAAGCAAACCTAGTAAACCGTAATTAACCAACTTATCCTAATTTTGCAGAAAGCACTATGAAAAACATGAAAGGAATGCCATTACCTACTCAAGGAATTAAACAACATATAACTATGCTACTTTTGGAAGTAAATAGGCAAAAAACATATTTTTGCATTTTCATGTATTTTTATGTGAATTTGACATGCGTGTATTGTGTGTGAGTGTGGCAGCGAATATGTGGCATTGAAGCACAATTTTGGGACTTGAGAAGATGTAGGATGACGTGGACGGGTCCTAGGAGGTCTCAGGTGACCTTTTGGAGGCTTTCAGCACACTTGGCGCTCAAAAGAAAGCCCACAGGAAAATATAGAGGTGGACACAGGAAATCTACAAGAGGAAAAATAATGTCCTACAAGAGGCCTACAAGAGGAGGCCAAGAGCACTTTTCACTATTTTGAGGGTGTGAGAGTGGGTGAAAAAGGTGGATGAAGGTTGGAATGAAGTGTTAGGGTGCCTATGGTCTACCTGAACCACCAGGAGAGAAAGATGATTGGATTTTCTCAAGGTGAGAGGAAGAAGTCATAGGAAAAATGTAGGAAACTAAGGCAGAATTGAGGTGAGGTTTGGGAGACCAATAGGATATGGATTAGATGGAGGGTGTGATTTTTGATAAGCTGGAAAATTTTTGGAAGAGATCTTCTACATAGAATATGATAGTCAACCAAGGAAATCAACCAACAAGTGAAATGAATGCATTTAGGAAAAATGGAGTTTTGCATAGAAATGGTCTAAACTATGATCTATGAAAGGAAATGCTGAGAAATATTGTAGGAAAGGAAATAATGAAAGAAGACTATTGCAAATCAAGAAATGAGCATGATGTAGAAGATCTAAAGCAAAGCAAATATGGACTATTAACCTACTAAAGAGTTGCAAACACTAGAAGACTTATGAAGGAGGAAAATCTGTGTTTTTGGAGTAGCAAGAGGGTCTTTGCCTCAAATCATGGTCTCAAAGGGAGGAAGAGAGGCCAAGGCATCGTTGCTAGCCTTTTGAATCTTTGTTGATCACTTTTTAACCTGCTATAGAAAGCACAAGTGGAAGCAAACTACTAGATCATCAAAAGAAACCTATTATTAACCATAAAAGAAATACATCTAACACCAAACTAATCTACAAACTGAAACAAAGCATACAAATACAAGTAAAGAGGAGCTTGGATGCTTGTATTTGGCCATAACCTAAGAGCTTCGACCCTTTGAGGTAACTCAGTGTATTCCATCTTTATTTTCAAAACAATAGCAAGATTACATGAAACTGTCACAAAAAATAAACTCGAAGTTTGAGCAGAGTTTACATAAGCAAAAATCCGACAAAAATCTGACCCTAGTGAGGCCCTAGGCCTCTCTACTTATAAAAATGAAGCTACCAATAACTTCCTTAAAAACAGGGAGGCTTGGCTGCCAAAACTCGAGATAATCATCAATCATCCTCTGCTTGCTCGGCTACCTTCTAGTGCATGATTTGGCTGCTTATACTCCGAGCCGAATGAAGGGAATTTGAAGTGAGGAGTAATAAATGTGGGGGATTCGCTCCTATAAGTCCTATCCTTTGTCCACTTCAAGTTATTGCTGCCATTTGTCCATTGGATCCTTGACTTTGACCTCGAAACTCATTAATAATCTGCATTAAATACATGTTAGACCATATGGCACAATAACTAGCTCAACTCACTCTATTAGCATAAATATAATCAAAAAATCATGTAATAAGCTAACATAATGGTTTGTTTGACTAGTTTAGGAGGTAAAATGAGCCCATATAATTACTCATTTATGAGGCTCATCAAGTAGGCTCTTCGATAGAGTTTGATTGACTGCAGAGAGAACATCAATCAAAGTGTGATAGTGGAACAAAACTCAGTATTCCCATTGAGCAATTGGGGGAGAGAAACATTATTGAGAGAGAGGTGAGTGGAGAGCTCTATGTGTGAGTGCTTTTTTGAGGAGAAGCCAAGTGTGTTTGCACTAAAGAAGAGGATCGAAAGCAAAAAGCTATGTGTGAGGGTTGCTGAGAAGAAGTTCAATGATCCAGTGTTGCAAAGAAGAGGCTGAGAGTGCCTATGTAGAGGAAAGAGCTCGAGAGAGCTTGTGGAATAGAAGGCTGAGAACAGAAGTATGATGCTACAATGTGGATATAGTGTTGTGTGGGATGTATGTGAGCGAGTGCAACTAAGAAGAATAGAGGGTTGAAGACAAAGGAAAACAAAGAGCTGATAGCAGGAACAATGGCTGACATCAACAAAGAACATTAGTTCCTTATTGAGTGTTAGTTGGAGCTTATATATAAGGGGTTTGTGCTTCCATATTAGTAGGTGTTTTATATTTCTTGGGGGTTGGTGCCTCCTGCAAGTTGGTTCTTGCATAAATCCATGGAATTGCAAATTGGTGCTTGCAAGATATCCCTAAAGTTGGTGCTTGACATGGTGCTTCTAGTAAGCTGATCAGGGGTCTACAAAATAAGGGAGTTGGTGCTTCCTACAAGTGGCTGGGAGTAAACAATCAAAGGGAGTTGGTGTTGATTTTGGGTGGCTTGAGGGGTACTCCAAGCCCTATTGTTCATGGTTTGTAGGGAAAAGTGCTACAAGTAGGTTTGTGGGCTTGGAACCTAATCATGGGGTTTTTCACCCATCTAGATTTGGTCGAAGACCATGATGAATTTGAGCATGAGAAAATTTGAGGTGATAGAGATTTGTGTGTCAATTCCAAGTCTTTGGAAATTACCAAAATCATAGCTCTAGAACTTGAGATATGGATTTTTAAAGTTGACAACTAATTATGGATAGTCACGTTATATAGGCTTGGTCCGAGAGACATGTATATTCAACAAATTTGTGGAACCCTTATTTTTGGTATAAATTTGAGGTGTGTGAGATCCCTATTGAACATCAAACTCATCATAAAATACATTTGAAATAGGAAAATAGAATATAAGGCCATGAAAAAAAGTTTGTGGAGGCTTTTGCACTACTGAAGAAGTGTGGATTTCTTAATGAGCTAGGCCGTAGTGTGTCTAAGGTCTTCATGTATCCCTTTAGGTGACCTAGAAGATGTGTTTTGGGCTAACTATGATGTAGAATTTAAGTCGCATTTTAGAGGTACATAATAAGTGTTTTATGTGCTAGTTTCAAGTGTTAAAAGTTTTTGTATGGGCCACAAGAAATTGTTGTAGATACAACACTATAAGGAGGTAATTTGTGGGTCCATAAGGGCTTGTGAGAACCTCCTCACTAAGACGCAACCATTGAAGGGAGGTTGTAGCCTGAACAGGGACATTTGCGAAGTGGTTTGGGCAGATTGATCATGTTGTTATGATCAATGAGTTTTAGGGTGTGA
Source organism: Pinus taeda (assembly GCA_000404065.3). Lineage (NCBI taxonomy): Eukaryota > Viridiplantae > Streptophyta > Pinopsida > Pinales > Pinaceae > Pinus > Pinus taeda. Next base: position 5,787 of record APFE031411866.1, read on the forward strand.
CATGGAGTAAGCTTGTGCACTAATTCAATGTGAAAGGACGGCATGGGTGGAATCATTTTGGGAGAAGTTAACACTAGTCTGGAAAAAAGGATTAAGGTATTTTGGATGCCCTAATCAATCTTTTAGAAGCAAAAAACAAGGCATGTGGGCGGCAACAAAGAGAGTTGCAGATGTCCCCCCTCGATGATAATTGGATAGATGTACACCATGGAGCCCATATTTGTGCAATATCTCCTCTATTGCAGAAGCAAAGGGAAGTCGATGATAATTCTGTGGGAAATCGTGCGTAATGGTCTCCTAGGTATGATAATGCCCTGACTAGATGCAAATGCTACAACATGGACTTGGTCACTCGTGGACTATTGGAGGGTAGCATGAGAGTCGACCAAGTGTGGACATGATTGGGAACTTATGGTCTACTGGAGGACAACGTGATAATGTGCAAGTTGGAGCCCAGTGAGAAACACATTGATGGAGAAAGGTAGTTATGAGAGAAGTAGTTGTTGAGCTCAAAGGTCTAATCAACCAGGAGCAGTTCGTGGAGCTTTATACTTTCGTGTCGAGAAGGACTTCTACAATAGATAATGAGCAGTCCTCCTATCCCATGTTCATTGTGGTAGATGGACATGTTGTAGTGATAGGTGGCAGTGCTCCATGCCCTATGTTGGTCTTTGTAGTGTCCTATCTAGGGTGCTAGACTAGGCTATATTTATTATCGACCAGGGTGCGTAGACTGAGAGGCGTGCGCCTAAAGTATATAGACATAAAGGATCTAATCTTCCTAATTACAATGCTATTATTTGATTCAATATCAAACTAAATCACCCTATGTATCACTATCTACCAAGATTCAACAAATCAAAATGCTGTGTATCACTGCAATTAAAGATTTTAGTCTCCTTACAGAGACATCATACATAAAACCTCTGTTCAGTGACTACTCAACATTCATTAACATTCATTAACAGTCATGCAAGATGAAATCGTAAGCATAAAGTTCATGATAGTGCTCTACAAGATAACAAGGGATTGAATCCCTTACAGGATATGATTCACGATTCAAGTGATCATCTATTCAAGAGCATTCATAAACATATAAGCAAGCGCGTTCATAAAAATATAAGCATAAACATAAATCGATTTAATCACTGCGCATATCAATACCAAATACCCTAACTGTAAATGAAATAAAATAACAGTATACCATGTTACGCAGGGCCCGTCCACGTTCCAGGTATACTGGGCTTGTTATCCAACGATTACCAAATCAAAACAATGCAATCATGACTGTAATGCAAGTCTTTGGTATTGAAATCAAAACTTTGTTCTTGAAACAACGATAATGGTAACGATTATACAACCCGGTTCAGAACTATATTTACATATGGTTTTTACATCCCTTGAAAACAGATGTACATTCATGAGGGGCTGTTGCCGCTTTTACCAAAACATGATTTTTGAAAATGTTTCTATCCTAGATGATAAAAAAACAAACAAAGATTAAATCGATTTGGATTGTGTGTTCTTGCTGCCTTTGTCGCCAACATGCCATAGTTGACCGTCGTTGACCGCACATGTAGGAGGGTTGATTCTACTGCGGGATAGGTGCTTGTCCATGCTTGGACATTCTGCTTTTCATCCATACCCTTCGCTCTAGCCTGGCTGTCATGCCACATGTCAAACAATAAGCCAATTACAGGATGTTTGAACTTCCTATAGTCTTTTTGCCAAAAATTCCTAATTCATTAACACAAAACCCTTAAATCAATTTCAGTGCAATTTAATAACTATAAGACTATTAATTAATCAATTTTCAAGGGATCTGAGAGATAAATAATGAAAAGAGGTAGGCAAATGTCATGTTTTGGGAGGGAAAAAGGGTTCATGGAATGGTACCAACATCTCTCCCTGACTTAATGAATTAGCATGTCCTCATGCTAACCCATAAGTGCTTCCTTTGAAATCTGTCCCTGCCTGTACCTCTGTTGCCTTTAGCAATGTGTCCACATTCTTTTTCACCTGGGCATCTTTCTGGTCATGGAGCTCTTGCTTTAGTCTTTTGTATTTTTCCTTGAGGGTCTTCTTTTGATTGTACCACTTGGTGGCCCACTTACAAATATCTGTTTGCTCAGCTTCTAGCTCATTGACTCACTCCTTTAACTTTTCATTTTTCTTTTGAATTTCTTTACTCTGCGCTCGGAGCATTTTATTTTCTTTCTTGATAACTTTCTCAAGCATATTAGCCTCCATGAGCTCTCTTTAATTTTTCAATTTGTTTCTCCAGTTTCTTCTGCTTCTTATTGGGAGGTGGTGAATTTTTTTCTTGTTTGTTATTACTTTCGACCTCTATATCAGCTCCTGGTCTTGGGGGTGAATGGATTTCAACATTTATATCAACTCCTGGCCCTGGTGGCGAATGGTCACTGCTCTGAATATCCATTTGTATAGGTGCATTGGATTCAAGCTGGTCTTCTTGCAACTGAGCTTTTGGTGTCCTTCTTGTTCTCCTTGAGTAAGTGGTGAAAACTTTATCTTGTTCTTCCTTCTTAGCATCTTCCTTTCTCATTTGCCTAGTCCTTATGCTGCTCACAGGTGGAGGTAACTTGTTTGCTTTGGATGATGCTGGGATCTCCTCATCAATGTCCTTCATGAATCCCGAGTTTTCTTGCGATTCTTCTTTGTCTTCCTCATCTTTGATTTGGTTGGTAGCTAAGAACTCCTTCCACGTTTTCCCTCTTCTCTGCATTTCATGTTCAATAAGAATTTTGACTAAACCAAAGTGATATAAGCTCTTGTCTTCATTTCCTTTCTGCTTCTGGATGGTCTTTGACATCTTGGTTAGGTTCTGCAATAGGAAATATGGTAAACTGATAACACATTTCCTTTTTAAGTGTAGCAACAACTTGATATGGTATAAATAAACAATGCTATAGCGGCCTTCACAGGTTACAAATTTTTGAATTATGTAGACCATTTCATCCCAAGGATGCACCAACCAACTTCTTGGGACGCCTTTCTTCCAGTTAACCGATGAGACTCGGGACCTAGACATGAATTGGATCCATGATTTCTCTTTGAATTGCTTGGTCTTAAAATACTTTTCCCCTTCTGGGCTAATCCCTATTTCTTTGGCGATGGTGTCTTCTGAAACCCTGAATGAGAAATTGCCTATTAGGGCTTTCTCCCCATTAAATGTGAAGGCGAATTGCTTAGCAACCTCTTTGTTTCTTCCATGGAATTTATCCAAAAAGGGCAACCACTGTATTTCTCTGAGAATCGAAATACAGTCTTCATGGTATTGGGAACTACCGAACACACTTGGCTCGACCCTATTTGTCATCTTGGCGGAGGGTCGAGCTCTTAACTTGCGAATTTAACAAGGAAGTTTTGATTTATTACCTGATAGCGTCGCTCCCTTAGTATCCAATGTCATGCTGGGTCGACTATCACGTAACTTGGTGGGAGTCGAAACCGAATGGCGCTCACTGACTTCGGTCCTTACTGTGGAGGCCACGGGATTATGCGCCAACGTAAACAATCCTGAAAAATGAGAGTGAAATGACCAACTTCCTTTACGTCAGAGTGTGTTGATTTTTGAAAACAGAGGAATAATGATACCACTTGCACAAATGCTATTATGGGAGCGTATATACCACACTGACGTATGATGGAGTCCTCTGAATCACTTAGGTGCGTCGGGTGGTGAAATCATCATTCGTCCGCATACAAAATAATGAATAGGCCTCCTGTTTCTTACCTTTATATAATTTCTCTTTTAAAAAAAAAAACAATCACCACGTGTCCTATTGGTACTCGGCCAAATAGAGGTATGGATTTGGGAGGTTGGTATGGTTGTAGGATTAGTAGAACAAGGTTGAAATGAAAGGTTAATGGATTTTAGAAGTAGGAAATGGGTTGAAGTAGGGAAGAATTAGGGAGATAAGCGATGATGAAATTTATGCCCTTGAAATTGATCATAACAGTCACAGTTATTAGAATTAACATTAAAAATTAATCCAAGAAATTAAATGTTAAGAACAAGGAGCGTATTACACTTTTGTTTGACTGTTGTTGCATTGGCATGCTGAGTAGAGCTAGCCTCTTGACTGTTGTTTGACTTTCTTTGTTGTTCATAATAGGTCCCCTGAGGTAGATTTGAATGCAACAGGTCCCTCTAAAATAGTGAAGATGTTCATGCAACTCTTTATGTGCATACAGGTAGTGTTGAGCTTGGGTGTTTGATGGAGTCTTGGTGCTCAGCAACCTTCCTTTGTAGAAACTTGCTGAAGCTGTATTGAAGTAACCTTGAAATATCAATCTCTTAAGAGGTCCCTTTCTGTGTGTCTAAACAGGTCCCATTACTGCTGGTGCTGATAGCATGGTCTTCTTGGACAGAATAGGTCCCCCTGCATAGTATTTATAACCAAGTCCCTCTGAGATAAAACAATTACAAGACAGCTTATTTATTGAAATCTGGAATGATGGAACAAACTGCTTTGGAAATTTACAATGAGGAGATGAGAAATCTTTAAAAATTTACAATGGAGAGATAAAAGAATAAAATGCTGATGCTTCTCTCCCCCACAAAAATTTTGACTTGTCCTCAAGTCATTATTCAGCTGAGAAATTAAACATGGAACAAAAATAAAGAGAATTCTTACCCACCAACGAATTGGTTTTCAAGTAGGAATTCTGGGTTAGAGTGTGCCAGAGCATGGTTTTCACATCTAACCCATTTATTTATTTTTGTTAATTTATTTTTGTTTTTTTTTTTTTTCTATGTTTTTTTTTAAGGCAGGGATACTACAGCTGAGGGCTGCAGTATCTCAACCTCTCTTTGTTGAGATACTGTGTGGAGAAAATCTTGCTTGCTCATGGGCTTAGTATATAGTTTCAGGCGATGACCATTGACAGTAAAGGAATGACCTTCTCCATCAATAGTTGTGAGCTTCACTGAACCATTGTCATAAGCCTGAACAATTTGGTATGGGTCCATCCAATGGGTGGTAAACTTGGCTTTATGATCTCTAAACTTAGAGTCAAAAAGTAAAGCCCAGTCACCTTCCTTGAACTGCTTCTTGTTGATATGTGCATCATTCCACTGCTTCCTTTGCTTTTTCATGACGATGGTGGTTTCCTCTGCTTGCTGCCTCATTTCATCCAGCTGGTTCAACTACTGAATTCTTTCTTTTTGTGCTTGGTCCAAGTCAATTTGCAAATCTGCAGCCAGTTTAAAAGTATGTATTTGAAACTCAATAGGAAGCATTACCTCTTTTCTGTACACCAACTGATATGGTGTAAATCCTGTAGTATCCTTCCACGTAATTCTGTAAGCCCAGAGTGCATCTTTGAGCT
>APFE031411875.1:0-14409 GCA_000404065.3 Pinus taeda
CTCGGATGAATAATTGCCCAAAATATTATTGTTGAAAGCTACAGGGTGATTCTCCTGTTCGAAATCGGTAACTGTATGAGTCATATGTTTTTCTCGATCTATCTTGATCTGATTTGGCTTGCCTTTATAAGGGAGCCACATATGTGACCAATCAGTGGAGATGTACCCATGCAATTTTTCGGACCAGTCTCTGCTCAAAATCAGACCATAAAACTCAGGTATATCAGCTATAAGGATATCAATTCTTTGTACTATTCTTGGATCGGCTGACAACCTGATAGTTACGGAATTAATTTCACCAACCACCTGTACCTTAGTCCTGTCTAATTGAACAATATGGATAGCAGACTTCTGGGGTTCTATGTTCAGTTTGGAACAAACTGAAGCTGGCATTATGTTAGAAGATGCCCCCGAGTCAATTAAACAGTTGTGCAAGTTTCTATTATAGATTTCATAGGTTAGGAGAAATGGTGGAGTGTGAGAGCTTGACTTATCACCGATTAGGACGGAATCTGTGGCTTCAACCATACCTGGAGGAGACTGTCCTGAGTCGTTTGCAGCCTTTGAACTAGGAAGAGGAATGGAAGGGACAACGTTCAACTCTTTAAGGAGTAGCTTTTGCTGATGTTTAAGCTTGCTAAGCTCAAACATGGTTATGTTGGCTTTGGTCTTTTTCATGTCATCAACGATATTATACTCCATGGAATCGGATACCACTAATGTTTTAGAGGTTGACGGAGGAGTTGGGGGTTGGTTTTGAGAGGCTGCTACTGGTGTTTTCTTTGGAGGGTTTTTTCTCTTTTGTTGTAGTAGCACCTGCACTTCTTTTCTTTGAAGTTACCTGAACAGGATCAGGAACGCCTTTACTCCTAGTGGTGACTGGAAAGGCTTCTTCTTCATTATCTGTATCAGGATCTGGGAGTATAAAGTCCCACATTCCATGACTTCAGCAATTATGTCATCGATGACTGTTATATGTCTCCCCCTCACTATGGAGTGATCTTCTTGCAAGTTCTGCAAGAATTCCATTGCTACCGTCTCATTGGATTCCTTCAACCGATCGAGATATGTTAACCAACCTTCTCTTGCCAGAATTTCTCGTGCAGCCGCAGAGACTGTCAATTCCTATGGTTCTCTCCAAATTGATCTTCCTCCCATGTTTTTAATTTCCCTGTAAAATCTCAAAATTGACAATGGAATAGCAAGTTGTTGATGTTGTTAAAACACAGAGAAACTAACAGATGCAGGACTCGCTAAACCTCAGAATTGACAATGGAACAGCAAGCTGTTTATGTTGTTCAAACACAGAGAAACTAACAGGCGTAGGACTCGCTCAAAATCTAAAGGGCTTTACTAATGCCGCAGAGCATACTGTGGAAGTAGCTTAGGAACAGCAAGCCATGCAAAAATAAAAAAAATTAGTATACCATTGAGCTGTGCTATTCCCAAGTATGCAATTTCTTAAATAGTGGTCTGACACGTAAACCAGAGAATAATGAGGTTAACCTCCCCCCGCAATGTGATAGGCCGTCCCCGGCCGTCAAATATAGAAGCGGCGTGCCGATCTGCTCTGGATCAGAGTCATAAAGGAACAATGTATAGCAATATGCCATGTTTACAAAAATAGCAGGTTTCCAAAATCGTGGTGCATACTCGGATCGCTTAACAAGTAAGAGATTGTTGTGATATGATGCGAGGCTGGGAGGATGGGACAGCTGTCGTACACATAGAGTCTGATGCGGTCATTTTCAACTGTTCCGTCATGATGGTGATAATAGATTTACATGCATTTTATGGTTCGAGAAATACTATACATACTTCTTATGTGATTTATTACTAAGGTATAAGAAACAGAAGGGTGTTAATAATTACCTATTGGTGTAAGTAGTGTGACTTCAATACCATTAACAGAGCTCTGCTGCCGACAGGTGTCCATAACCTTGGCAGAGTTGTTTGTTTCACCCATGGAACCATGGTCCTTTGTGTATGCTTAGGAAATTTTATGTGATGTCAAAATGTAGGCTATTATGCTCGCTTGGTGACGAGGTAGTCATAAGGCCATTCACGAGGAAGGAGTGAAAGGTGGGCAGGCCGGCTCGTGATGAGACCTCCTATTCCAAGGGCTCTATATTTTGATGTACCTTTTGGACCATATCCCAAGTGTGGTGGCCATAGTGGGAATTCCACTTCACTTTCTTCCTCATGATCATGGTAGGCTGGCTCTTAATGAGACCCCCTATCCTGCATTTGACAACAATTCATTAAAACATCATTTTTCACTTCGTTTTTCTTTTCTTTTCTTTTATAAAGTACTTTCCCATTTATACACAAAGTGTGGTTCAACACTCCTTAAGAGTAGGAATGGTGGAAGAAGTCTTAACATCTCAATAGGAACATATAACCCTTTTTTCTTATTCCTAAATAATAATCAAAGAAATTTGTGAAAATTTAAAAGGAACCAACATGCAAAGATAACCAATCAGATCAGATTTAGCTGATTAATGATAGCAGGGATAATGGGTAAGTGTGTCCTTCCCTCTGTCCTCTTACCAATTCAGAGCAATCTCCTATAAAAATAGCGATTTTATAGTTTACTGATTTCAGTATGTTGTGATTTTGTATCCATTGCATAAGTGCATAGTTGTGTTCGAAACGTCTTGCAATAGCAGGAACAGTTGGCATCCTCAAATTAGAACAGCAAGGAAAGCAAAAAGGAATACAAAGATGTTGTTATTGCTAAAAGGAAGAGTAAAAGAATACAAATGGTGTTCCTTTTGAAAAAGGAACAACGAAAATAAAAAATGTTGCTCCTTTGGAAAAGGAACAGCAAAAACCACCAATGTCGTTCCTTTTGGAAAAGGAACAACAAGAATCAAAAGTGTTGTTCCTTTTTGAAAAAGGAACAGCAGAAAACACAAATGCCATTCCTTTGGAAAAGGAACAACAAATCAAAAAATGCTGCTCCTTTGGAAAAGGAACATCAAAAACAAAAATGTCATTCCTTTTGGAAAAGGAACAGCGAAAAATGAAAGTGTTGTTCCTTTTGCAAAAAGAACAGCGAAAATAAAAAAAATTTCTCCTTTGGAAAAGGAACAGCAGAAAACACAAATGTTGTTCCTTTGGAAAAGGAACAACAAAAATCAAAAGTGTTGTTCCTTTGGAAAAGGAACAGCAGAAATCGGAAGTGTTGTTCCTTTGGAAAAGGAACAACAGAAAACACAAATGTTGTTCCTTTGGAAAAGGAACAACAAGAAAATAAAAAATGTTGTTCCTTTGGAAAAGGAACAACAAACAACCAAAATGTCGTTCCTTTGGAAAAGGAACAACAAAAACAAAAAGTGTCGTTCCTTTGGAAAAGGAACAACAAAAGCACAAGGTAAAAAAAAAAGAAGAACAACAAAGTTAAAGAAAAATGAACAGTTGATCCACATGGTGTTGTTCCTTTGGAAAAGGAACAGCAAAACGAAAATGTTGTCCCTTTGAGAAAAGGAACAGTAAAAGAAATAGTAACAGAAAATTGTTAATATAAAAATATGTACGAAGAAATTATGTACAAAGTGTGAAAAGAGATAAATCATTTAATGAATCACAGGTGAGGAAGACTTCTCTCCCTCCCCCAAAATTTCCATATCAGAGTCTTTGCATAGCTGCTGGCAGAAAGAATCCCGAGTGAGTGGTTTACGATAAATTCGAACTCGGTGGCCGTTTGCCTTGACGGTACATCCAGAACCATTAATAGTGATTAGAGTAAGAGTACCATTATCATGTACCTTCTGGATTTCTTATGGCCCGAGCCAGTGAGTTTAAAGTTTCCCAGGAAAGTCCTGAAACCTGGAATCATACAAAAGTACCCAGTCTCCTTCGTGGAAGACTTTATTTTTAATGAGAGCATCATGCCATTTAGCTCGTTGCTGTTGAATCAGTGCAGTATTTTGAAGTGCAGAGAGCCTGATTTCATCTAGATCATTGATCTATTGTAATCGATTAATCTGTGCCTCGATTAAATCTAAGCCAACTTCTTGTGTTGTTCTCAATGTTTGGATTTCAAATTCTATGGGAAAGATGGGTTGCTTTCCAAACACTAACTGATAAGATGAGTAGTCAGTGGTGCTTCTCCATGTTGTTCTGTAAGCCCACAAGGCTTCTGGTAGTCTTGCAGCCCAATCTCGTCTATGTGATGCAATGGTTTTTGTTAGGATTGCTTCTATTATTTTATTGCTGCTTTCCACCTGACCATTTGCCTGTGGGTGGTATGGAGTAGTGATTTTATGCTGGATATGATAGTTTTTGAGTGTTGCAGCTATTTTGTTACCAACAAACTGTGGTCCATCGTCTGTAATTATATCTCTTTGAAGGCCATAGCGTACAAATATATGATATAGGAATTGTATGACAGAATCCTCAGTAGCTCTCGGCAATGCCTCTGCTTCAACCCATTTTCTAACATACTCTGTTTCCACCAAAAATATATGTTTTCTGGTTCGAGGATGGGTTAATTGGTCCAACGAAATCGAGAGCCCATCGTTCGAATGGTTCAATGACTAGCTGTGGGTTGAGGGGCATTTCATCAGACTGACCAGGGAGACCTTCTCCTTGGCAACTGTCACAGGATTGGACAAATTTTTTTGCATCTTTAAAAATTGTGGGCCAATAATACCCTGTTTGCAACACCTTATGTCTTGTCCTCTTACCAGCAAAGTGTCTGCCACATGGTCCGTCGTGACAAGCTTTCAGAATATCAAAAATTTCATCCTCTGGGATACACCTCCTGATGTGCATATTTTCTCCCGTATGAAATAGGTATCCCCCAATCCAGGAAAATTAAGTACTCTGCTGAGCAATCTGTTTCCGCTCATTAGGGTTAGATGTTTCGGTAATTTACCTACTGCTAGGTAATTGGCTACATCAGCATACCAGGGTGTTTTAACAGCAACAACAAACAAATGCTCATTTGGAAATTGATCTTCAACTGCTGTTGTGTCGATTGGCTTTGGCATTCGTGAGAGAAAATAAGCTACAGGATTTTCTTTTCCCAGACGATCCTTGATTGTAATATCGAATTCCTGTAATAGAATCAGCCATCTAGTTATTCTGTCGTTTGTGATAGGCTTATTTGCCAAATATTTTATGGAAGAATGATCTGTATACAAAATAACAGGATATCCAGTAATGTAATGCCTAAACTTATTGACAGCATGTATTACAGCTAGAAATTCTTTTTCAGTAACAATATAATTCAATTCAGCAGGGGATAAATTTTTGCTAATATAATAAATTGCGTATGGTTTTTTATCCTCTTCTTGCCCAAGGACTTCTCCAATGGTTGTATCTGAGGCATCTGATGATATCTGAAATGGCAAATCTCAATTTGGTCCTCGAAGGACTGGGGCTGTAGACACAAGTTTCTTTAGATCCTGGAAAGCACATTCATATTTTTCTGTCCAAAGAAAGTTGACATTCCTTGTTAGTGCATACAGAGGTGCAGCAATATGTGAAAAATGTTCTATAAACCTCCTATAATAACCAGAGAATCCAAGAAAATTGCGTACCTCTGTTTGAGTAGTAGGGGTAGGAATTAGGAAAATTATTTGGATTTTGGTTGGGTCTACCTGAATGCCAGCTGCTGAAATGTAGTGTCCTATGATAAGTCCTTCAGTCATCATCATATAGCATTTTTCGTGACTTAAACAAAGCCTAGTAGCAATGCAGCATTGTAGGACATTTTCTAGTGTGTCCAATGTTAGATCGAACTCGTCTCTGTATGGTGTAAAGTCATCCATATATACTTCAAATCCTTCGTTTATTAAGTCTGCAAAAATACTGAGGATAGCCCTTTGGAATGGGGCAGGAGCATTGCATAAGCCAAAAGGTAGAACTCTGTAGGCAAATGTTCCCCAAGGACAAGTAAAAGTAGTTTTGTCTTGGTCTTCAGGAGCAATTTGGATCTGATTATATCCACTGAAGCCTTCTAGGAAGGAAAAGAATTTCTTTCCTGCCAAAGTGTCTAATACTTGATCAATGAATGGAAGAAGGAAGTGGTCTTTTTGTGTTGCCTTATTTAGCTCTCTGTAGTGCACACAAATTCTCCATTTCCTATTCTTTTTTGGTACCACCACAAGTGGAGAGACCCATTTACTATCGGAGATAGGGTAGATGAAATTGACATCTAAAAGTTTTTGAAGTTCAGCTTTTACCACATCTTGTAGATGAGGATTAAGTCTCCTTTGAGGTTGGCAAATAGGTCTCGCATCTTTTTCTATGTAAATGTGGTGTGTACATAATTGGGGATCAATTCCTTTAATATCAAATGGTTCTTGATATCTCCTTAATAATTGGATGAGCTTCCTTTCTTGTTCGGAGGTGAGGTTGGCATTAATGTTTAAGGTTTTTCCCGGTTCAATTTCCACAATTTTTCTATTTGTAACAGAGGTAATAGGTATTGTTTGGTCAGGTGTTTCTTTGAGAGGATCTTTGTCTAATTCATTATTGAATGTTGCCTCTATCATGTGACATTGTTTGTGGGATCTGTGTTCAGTCTGACTGATAAAATTATTAATGGCATCATCTTCTAATTGATCTTTGAAATCAAGTGCCTCTTGTATAGTTAATGGAGATCTAATGTTGTTAGTAAGGTATGATACAGGGTGCCTATTAGTTTTCATTATTGAGACACTTGGCTGCGCTGGAGGATATAAAGCGAAGTTCTTGATATTTGCTCCTCTGGTTATGGTCATATTGCCTTGTCGGCAACCAATATAGGCATCGGCAGTTGCAAGCCAAGGTCTACCTAAAATCCATGGATGTCCATCAAGTCGATTTTTTGGATTTATTATCAGGAAATCGGTCGGATATTCCCAGGAGTCAACAGATACCATGACATCATGGAGTGTGCCTTCTAGCCTAACCACAGATCGGTCAGCCATTTCTAGTAAAGTAGAGGTGGGTTCGACAGATGTAATGCCTAGCTTTTGGAAAGTAGTAGTTGTTAAGATATTTATTCCAGCGCCTAGATCAACTAAGGCATTGGAGAAGGTTTGACCATAAATTTGTATGGTTATTACAAGATTTCCTAGGTCTTCGTATTTAATGGGTGTTTCTTTTCCTGATAATAAGTCATATAGAGTACCAACTACTTCGACTCTTGGATTATTTGCTATATTCCTCCTTGGTTTCTTTACACATAATTCTTTGATAGTCTTTGCATATATCGGGATGTCTTGAATGGCTTGGAGGAATGGAATTTTTATGTACACGTTTTTTAATTCTCCAAGAATGTCAAAATTAGGATACTGTGTAGGTCGAGATATGATTAATCGTTCTGGGAATGGGGGAGAGGATGTGGTTGCTTGATTATGAATTTGTTGTTTATTCACATCCTCTTCTTGTGGTGATTTTTCTCTTGGTAACTGATTTTCAACATGAACTGTCTTATCTCCCTCTATTTCAACAATACGCCCAGATCTTAGCTGAAGATCGTTACACTCCCTCAGATCGGCTCCTACTTCTGGTGTTTCGACTATTTGGACAGATTGGACCAGTCCTTTATTTAGATTGGGGTTGGGTTGGGCTGGGAGTTGCAGTCTCATGTTAGACTGGGATTTTGTTGTAAAGCTGGCAGTGTAGGTTGAGGGAGGGGAATGGTTCCTGCTGGCTGATGCATTGGTCTTTTCTAGTTTGGCTGCCAGGCTTGATTTTGTGAAGTAGGAGGGGTCCATTGTGCTGGATATATGTTACTTTGCCAATATGGTGGGGCGTAAGGAAAATTTGGCCAATTGGATTGGCTTGCCTGATTCGGCCATGGGGCTGATGAAGGAAATGACTGTGGTGACCAATTTGGGAAGGGGGGTTGAGGTTGATTTTGCCACATATTCTATTGTTGAGCATTATACTGTGGAGGTTGAAAACAAGAAGTCGGGTCTGAAAACATACCAGACTGTCGCGGCTACCACTGATGGCATTGATTGAGCAGATACACCAACTCTGGCTCCTCTTCTGCCTCCTTGTATACTGATTTTAGTCCAGGAAGTGAGGGACAACTTTCTGTCAGGTGGTCTCTTGTGCAGATGGCACATGTTTGGACTGCATCTAGTGGACACTCCTTATGGCTATGTTTCTTTCTGCATCGGGGAAAGAATATTTCCAAATTCTATTCTGCCTCCATTTGCTTTTGTTTGGCCTGCATAACATCAAGTTGTGTAGTTAGCATCCCCAGTATATTAGTTTTAAAAGTTTCCAATAAATTTCCAATTTCTGCACGCGTTACTCCTTCTGTCAAAATTATATTATCTCTCACAAAACGATCATGCTCTGTCGGTTTTAGTCTTGTGCTGCCTCTCGAGCTCCTTATACATAGATCAATAATGTCAGCAAAATTTTCCTGATAAATATCTCCTTTTCCCATAATTTTAATGTTTCAATCCATTGGTCTTTCATTCCCCTAATTAAGGTTGTTTTTAACACATTATCACGTAAAGGTAGTGATGCATAAGGAGATCTTTGAAGATTATACTGAAAATGTTCCACATACTCCTCTAATGTGTCATTTGGTCTAGCTACCATCTGAAATATTTCGTCTTTTAGTTCTCTAGACTTGCAATAGTCCTAATTTTTTTTAGAAAAGACTCTTTCATTTGATCCCAGTTATTTATAACACCGCCACCTAATCCCATGAACCATCTTAAAGCAGCTCCTTTTAATGTAGAAGGAAATAATTTCAGTTTCTGGGGATCGGTGATATAGTCATATCCTCTACACAGCACGTCGAATTCAAAAAGAAATGCATCCAGATCTTCTGATGTAAGGCCATGGAATGTAGGGATATGCTGAAGGGGAATTTCCTTCATATGTGCATTTGCTGCAGTATCCACGATGAGGTATTGCAATGTAGAGGTTTGGGTGTTTGGCTGGTTTTGAGCCATTTGGTCAAATATATGCAAATAGCCTTCTGGGATATCTAGGAGGGTATTCCTAGGTTGAGAGGGGATGGATTTACCAAGAATAGTTTTAATAGCGCTTCCTTTATCTGGGATAATGAGAGTGCCTAATGTTTAAGGAGATTGAGTTTCTTCAAAAATGATTTTTGCAGCACTTCCCTTATCTGGGCTGCTCAATGGCTGAATTGTCCCAAGAGGAGACCTAGGTTCCTCACTTTCTCCTGTCTCTCCTCTTCCTTCACAAAGATTGCTAAAATCCATTTCTTGCAATAGTTATGGACTAGAATTTTCAATTTCTTGAAAATCCTACTCTTAAGTTTGACTATGCACCTTAGCAAAGGCTACAGATGGTGATCCTGTGGCCTGAAGGGAACTAGTAGGCTATCTGGAAATAACTTTTATGGGTCCTACTGAAGGCTGAGATTCTATTTTCTTAATGATTTCATCTATGAAGGTTGATCGGCCAAGGGTCACCGGCCCCTTAGCTTTTTCGAGCTTGGGTAGAGGTTTGGAGTTCTTTTCTGGCTTTTTCTGCTTAGTCATGCACACACAAATCAACTACTAGATTCTACAAGACAATGACGGGTCTGCAGGAAAGCGGGCAGGGGAGTAGGGCTGTTACATGCTCCATACGTAGGTTCTTACCTTCCTTTTTAAAAACCCAATTCTTCCCTAGCAGGGTCTTACACTACTCTGAAAAGAGACAAATGGCTACACTCTTTCCCCGGCAACGGCGCCAAAATGTGGAGTCGTAAGAAGGGTCTCTTTCACCTCTAATTACCTCACATTAATTTGTCAATCCAGGAACGTTTTGTTATTTCAAAGAGTGTCTCAGTTTGAGGCTCACATCTACCAGAGTAATGCTAGTAGTATAGCGCTCAAGAAAATACAAGAATAAATGGATGCTGGAAAGAAAATCTACTTACAACAAAAGACCTTAAAGCCTAAATCATTCATTTTGAAAGATAAACACTATATCAGTCAAGGGTCCAGTGACAATAACTCATCCCTTTAGAAACTGATGTCCAGAAGTAATCAAGGAATAGATCGTCGATCTGGGGACCAGACAGCAAATGTCAATTCCCATTATAGTCTTAGATCGTTCTGCACACCAAAACAATAATAATGCAAACAATAGGAAATGGAACAGCAAATAAGGAATGGAACAGCGACTAGGAAATTGTAACAGCAACTGAACGTAATAAGCAACAACACCTTAGTATACAAGAATAAATGCAATCAATCATATCCTACGGAAACCAAATGGCGTTCCTCTATCTTTAAGGATGAATCGAGCAACACACAGAAATAGAACAACACTGATTAGTGATGGAATATGGAACAACGCTGAAAATCAAACAGTAACTTAACACATGGCACACCTAAATAGTAATCTGATCTTGGTAATTCAATTGCAAATCTTAGTTATAAACAATACGATTGCATTTCAAAATGGAACAGCAATGTTCATTGATTCAATCAATCGTAAAATATAATCTCTAAGATGAATTCAGTAATACCAATGGTCAAGTGTTACAACACAGATACTCTGCAATGGAACAACAACAAGATTCTGTAAAGGTCAGCAATATTATATCAGCACTTAAAGAAACAATAATGCATTGGAAAGTTATAACGTCTCTGTCTCAGGAAACGATATCACTTAAAAGATCAAACGTAGCAGAGCCATGAAGTAAAATAACAGAACATATCAAATTCCCAAATAAAGCTGATGATCAAACCACGCATAAACTGAAAGTAATAGTACAAGAGAAAGTGTTCCTCCAGGGCCCGGCCCTTTGCCTCCAGGGGTACACCGCTTGAAGTTATTCCAGGATCAAAGATGAAATAGCAACCAAGTTTGTATTAATGCATAAAACGGAATTACAGTGGATCACTCCTCAACGAGAGTCGATGATCAAAGTCTTAATTTTAAGAGAAATTACATAAAAACATAACAGACCCGCTCAGGCTAACGGTGCTATCCCTTTTTATAATGGTGAAGACGGAGATGTCTAGGTGCAAAAATAGTTAAAGCAGCGATCCCTCAGGATCAAAGGATCCTGAGGGATTCGCCAAGCTGTTGACTCTCAGTTATCTCTTTACTTTCTTGCGCTGAGCCGATATCTCCATTTCCTTTCCTTGGTTGATACGCTTTGATTTTCTTTGCCCTGTTTGCATGTGGTTTCTCGTCAAAGGGACAACGATTAGCCTGGCCTTGTCTTTTCCTATAGAATGGAAGTCTTTCATTTCTCCTTCCTCCTGCATAGGAAAATGATAATTATCAGTGTTTTCATTTCGCTTATTAATCCTACAGATTTTGTTACAATTCCTTCTCATCTACCTAGTTCATGATGCAAAAGATTTGTAAGTTTTAATGAAAAGATGTTGAAATAATCACCAAAAACATACCTTCTTTATTACTCCACAACATTTATCTGGTGCATGTTGTGGTGCCTGCTGTGGTGTCTTATCTTCCAATATTACTTCAACCACTGAGACCTCATCTGATGTATCAGCACCTATAACCTTTTCTTCTTCAGTCTCTGTTTGTGTTTGATTGTCGATCATCAAAGGCTCATCATCTGATGTGTAAGTTTCATTAGAGCTTTGTGCTTTTGCCTCCATAGTCTCTTCTTGGGTCTTAATGGAAATATCCTGCAATGTAATTTTCTTCTTTTTATACCAAAGCTTCAGGAATTTCTTCTACACATTAATATTGATAGTAGACACAGATTCCATCCAAGGATATCCCAAAACAACATCCATGTCATCCATATCTAAAGTATAAAAATAACCATGCAACACATACTTATCCATAGAAAGCTTCAAATCCTTATAAACTTGAACATCCTCATCATCAACCTATGTGTTTTCAATGTGTTTGGCTAGAACTTGCAATTTTTTTGCCAAATTAACATTGATAAAATTATGCTTGCAGCTAGGATTTATATACATAATCATCTTCTCCTTCTGAATCAATCTATGAACCTGCAATAAGAAGACACCCGTAGAAAATAACCCCTTACGTGTCTCATTCTCCTTTTTTCTAGCACGAGACCATTTGTCTAAAAGGACTCTTTCAAATTCTGCATCTGAAAGTTTGGTCAACTGTTTGTAGTCAAGTGAGAACCACCATTTGGCAGCCTTAGCTTTGAAACTAAGTGTTAGATTCCTATACCAATAGGTTTCATCTTTCATGATTGACTAGGGAAGTGCCAAATGTGTTCATCCTTTTCATGCTGCAAAGGTTCCATATTTTGAAGAAGTTCACTATGTATAGGTGGTTGACTCTTGTCACAATTGACGAATAGCCAGACAGTCTAATCCTGGCTAGATCATGTTTGAATTTCACTTGTCTTAGACTAGAGAATAAAGTTCTGCACAAACAGTTTAAGCTTGGCAGGCAAGTAGTCAGGTAGAGAAGCAAAGGGTCTCAATAGCTTAATCTGAGCCCTGGAAGAAATAAGGGTAGACTTAGATAGGAGGGCAGCTAAAAGAGAAGAAAGAATCAGGGTCTTCTAGTTCAAGTGCACCCAATGAAAATGAAGAGAAAATGATAGGTATACTAGGTTGGGTAGGCAGTTTTGATGGTATAGAAGCATGGTTTATGAGCAATTTGCTCCTTTGGAACAAGTTGCCATCTCATAAAAATCATAAAGTACCATGGCAAGGTGGCTACAAAACAAATGGAGCATGACTAATTCCCCTCCCCATTTTCCCAAGAAACACTTACTAACATTCCCCCCAAGGGAAATGAGATCTGTTCATTACCTTTAGTCCACTTCATCCCATAGAAAACTAAGTGAAAATGTGTTTTCACCTAGGTAAAACAAGCCACATTTCTTGTGTAAAAATTCTTTATCCCATTTTGCCAAAGTTTCCTAAACGTCACCACTTGTCACCCTTTCATTCCCCCCTTGCCTAAGTTTTCACTCTATAAAACTTAGCCTAAACCATACAAACCCATCCCACATAATCATATTAACCTACTAACCTTATTATATAGCTCCTATGCATTTTCCCCTCCCTTACTATGTATAAAAACACAAAAATCCCTAAAAAATCTAATACCCCAACCCTTGGCTAACTATAGCCATATTTTAAATTTTTCTAGGGAGTTATTGGTCCACCATGGGGCCAATAACAACCCTCCACGTGCCCATCGGGACTTGTTTGGCCTCTGGCTAAATAAAATAGCCGAAACCCGCATTTTTCCACCAAAAACCCACTTTTCCAAAGTCCGAAAATACATCAAAAACATTACAAATTGCAAAAAATTAAAGCGAGTCCCCCGCTGCTAACTTACCGCCACCTCCATCACCCGCCAACCGTCCGATCAGCGCTGCCACATCTGACGGTGATCGGCGATTTCGGAAGCCCCAAATTACCGAACGATAGCATCCGGGGGATGGGCGGTATTTCCGCCGTACCGAGGACGCGTGTCAAGCGCCCGGTATGTTCGGAGCCCCCTCCCCGAAACCACTTTCCTCCAAAAGTGGTGCGGGGAATACCACTTATCACCCGCCCGCATCCTTGCTGACGTCATGCCCACGTCAACTGATGATGTCACCCGCCACATCATATGCCACATCATAGGCCACGTCACCTGCCATGTCAGCATCTGTACCCCGCTACACGACAAAATGAGGTCATGCTGACGTCATCCAAAAAACGCACCCCGAACCCGCCAAAGTCAAAATTTTCGGGTAAAAAGGGTGAAAAAGTTTGTTTTTTACCACTTACTTAGTTTTCTCCAAGCGACCTGTGCATGCAAAATTACGTGCAAAACACTATTTTCGTCATTCAAGTCCGCCAACCAACAAGATTATTACACAGCTCGGCCCCTCAGCTCACCTGGTCACCTGCAAATTGGCCATTCCGCCGAGAAAACAGGGATTTACGACAATTTACCCCTGACCCTGTTTTTAATTGCTTTTCTCTGTAAAATTGGCCACATAACCTATAAATTTGAAAAGAAGAACACTGTGTTGCTGCCCAAAAATCCCCCATAAGCCTATGAGCTGCCAAATTCACCATAAATCCACACAGTGAGCTAAAATTGAGCTCGTTTGGCCCTGTAAACTCTCCAAGAAACCCCCAAAGTTGTCTTTTGCCCACAATTGTAGCCCATTATGCCAAAAAATCCCATAGCTCCTGCTTCTCCAGCTAACTTCAATCCACAAAGCTAAATTGAAGCCAACAAACCAGTTCCAATGGTGAAAATCCAGGAGAAATCCATAGAGCCATCGTTCTACCCATTTTTCCTGCACAGAGTCAAAAGTTCCAATTTTAATAGCAACAGAGCTTAGCCATGGAAGGTCCAATGGCCTTAAACATCACTCCCCTCAATGCACCCCACAAAGAGTTGGAACATTTGCCCTTGGTTGATAGAGATTATCTAATCCAAGACCTAGTAGGCTACCAAAACCATCTTCAAGCAGTCTGTGAGCTCAGAAATAGTTACTTAAATCAA
>APFE031411879.1:1829-15566 GCA_000404065.3 Pinus taeda
TCAAACAAAACTGAAACTTTTTAACTAGCCTAAAATCTTCACAAAACAGAGCCAAAACTTAAAGAGAGAGCCCTCTCTGATTATAGGTAGGCTAGGACCTATAATCCAAAGCTTGGTTAGTGGTTACCCCGGCCGTATTCCCTTGGGATTCATAGGGAACAACCTGGGTGTTAACAGAGCCCACCATCTTTTTGGCGCCATTGCCAGGGAAGTGTCAGAGTATTTGTGATTGTTGCTTTTCTTCTATTTTGCACTGCAACCTACTGCTCAGTAGTTTATTTCAGTAAGCATAGAGTAGTTGTTTCATTTCCATTCTACAATTTCATTTCCACAAAAGTAGATTAGACATTTCCTACTTTCCTAGACTAGCATTTCAATTATGCAAGCATAGATTAACATTTCAATTCTGTAAGCGTAGATTAGCATTTCCTTTCTGCAATTTCATTTCAGCAACATAGATTAGTCATTTCCCACTTTCATTTCAATTTTGCAATTTGCATTTTAGCAAGGTTTATTGTACTTAGTTGCAATTTTTTGTTCAATCAATTTTAGTTTTGTAGGTACAAGCAGAAAAAAACACCAAAAATCAACCAAAAATATTCCATTTCATGCCTCGTAGGAACAGAGACAATATAAGAAAATTCTTACCCAACACCCCCACCACATCACTGAGTCACCCTTCTCTCTTATTTGGTGGCAGTGATCCAGAAGAACCTATAGGTGAACCTCCAGAGATATACAAAGATCCTATAATAGAAGAAGAGCAAGAGAACATTCCTCTTGAGACCATGGCTGAACACAGAAATGGTATAGGAGATGAGGAGAGAATAGAAGGTGCCTTTCCCATCTGAGAGACCAATGGGGAGATGAAAATGAAAAAGATAAGTCCCTCAGCCTTACCTCACTTCCATGGATTGACCACTGAAGACCCTGATACCTTCTTGTTTGAGTTTGTTGTCCTTTTTCAAACTTATGACTATGCCGAAGATGAGAAAAAATTGAAACTCTTTCCCTCTACCCTCAAGGATGCAGCACTAAGCTGGTTCATGGGGTTACTTGGAAACAATATCACAACTTGGGCTCAGATGCAGCAAGCCTTTAACAAAAAATACCGGGACTGCTGTATATCAAAAGAAACAAAGGGAGAGATCTTTCGGATGACCATGGGAAGTGATGAGTCTTTAGAAGACTATTAAGAAAGGTTCCAACTTAGTTATAAAAGGGCCAGGTGCACACTTGACCCTGAATCTCTAAAGTTGGTTCTGCTCCGAGGAGTCCCTGAACACCTACTAGATACCCTCCATTTCCTAGCTGGAGGAGACATCTACCAACTACCTTATGATGACACAAAGACTGTGTTTAGAAACCATTCTAGGGTAGCCTAGAAAAGAGGTAGGGGGAATCCACTTTCAGCTACTGCCACCTTCTCCAAGCATGAGTTTACAAATCAGATGGAAGACCTCAAAAGTGAGATGAGATAGACCATTTCCATGCAACTAGATACTTTCTGAATCCAACGAAAGAAAGAGGAAGCTGAGAGGGCTTTGGTCATCTTTTGTCCCAGATGTACAAGGAAGCATCCTAAGAATGAGTGTCCATTGCACTCAGTAGAGGTATGTTTCATTTGTGAGGAAGACCACCCTACAAACTAGTGCCCAACCTTACCCAGACTTAAAGCTATGTACCAAGGGGCAGAGGGAGTCACTGAACCACTCTACTTCCTCAATCAAAGGAGGTCGCATAGAGCCAGACCTTACTAGCAGGGGATGCAAGGGACATCCCAAACTTATTACAGCCCCAACCAATCTGCTCACATACCTTCTTGGGGTCCCCCTGCTCATCCTTCCTGGTCTGCACCCCCTCCTTGGTCTTATCCATCTCAATACCATACTCAACCTATTGCTCATTCGTTCCATTCTCATGTTCAGCCACAACCTCAGTGGAATGCACCTCAGCCGGGGTGGAGGACCCAATACAACTCTCCTCCCACTATTTTGCCTCCACCACTTGCTCAAACGCAACCATTACCTCCTGCTCCTCCAAGACAACCCCAGATGCCTGCTCAATCGAACCCAAACCCCAA
Organism: Pinus taeda; assembly: GCA_000404065.3. Taxonomy (NCBI): domain Eukaryota; kingdom Viridiplantae; phylum Streptophyta; class Pinopsida; order Pinales; family Pinaceae; genus Pinus; species Pinus taeda. Next base: position 3,913 of record APFE031411879.1, read on the forward strand.
CAATAGACAGGCTGAACAGGTATATACTGGAGAGACAACATGCCCTACCTATGCTGTGGAGATTCAGGAGATCAACCTATGATCTAGGAAGGTCCTTCTAGATGACCAACCTCCTCTCCCGGAGGATGAGGAAGAGAAACAGGAAAGTGAACCCAAAGCCATTCCACCCTTTCCTGAGAGACTAATAGTAGCCATGCAACCAAACCCAGAGGAGACTGAACTTCTGGGAGAACTTAAACAGTTGTGTGTGAAAATCCCACTTCTCCAGGTGATAAAATATGTACCAATATACAACAAATTGATCAAGGAGAAGTGTTTCAGGCACCCAAGTAGGTGCAAGAGAGATGCCCCAACTATCAATTTCATAGGAAAACTATCCGATCTGATGTTGGGACAAATAATCTGTCCAAAATATTTGGACCCTGGGAGTCTTGTAGTTGATGTCCACATCAATGGCACCATAATCCCCCGCACCCTGATTGATGTAGGGGATGCCATTAATGTGATGACCAGGGACACTATGCTCAAACTTAACCTTTAGAGTTCCCGAAGAAAGACCTCGATAGTACTGCAATTAGCAGACCACTCCACCGTGACTCCCGAAGGGATTGTGGAGGATGTCTTGGTCTCTGTTGATTCTTGGGAGTACCCCGCAGACTTCTTGTTCCTTCAGCCAAAGGCAAAACTCACTGGATACCCCCTCATTTTGGGAAGGCCTTGGTTAGCTACTGTAGATGCTTACATCAATCCTTGAGCTGGGATCATAGCCATCAAGAATGGGCCTATGTCCAAACAGCTAGTTCTATATCCTCCTGCACAACCTTTGCTAGAACATGACTTACCTCTATGGTTGGAGGAGGAATATGAGGATGAAGTTTACTCTGCACCAGTGTGCACAGTGGAAGCCACTCGGGGAGGTACTCAAACCGAGGATGACCTGATTGAGAATTTGATTCAAAACCCACCTCCCAGTGTGCTGCCATTAGAGGAGTTGGTGGAAGGTACCCAAGCTAGTGCTTTAGTGGACCTCTGTGCACTGATCCGACCTTTCCTAGAGTTAAGAATGTGGAATTTGGCCCTAAAAGAACCTTGAAGATCAACTCATCCTTATCCCCCTCTTAGGAGAAGGAGCTGTGTAGCTTATTGAACTTCCATTTGGATGCTTTCACTTGGAGCTATAAGGATATGAAAGGAGTCCACCCTTCGGTCTGTACCCATCACATTTACATTAAATCAGATTGTAAACCAGTCAAGAAGCCTCAAAGGAGAATGAATCCAGCCCTTAAGGACATTGTTAAAGAAGAATTGCAAAAGTTGTTGGATGCAGGATTCATCTATCCCATCTCTGACAACGAATGGGTTTCTCCTCTGGTGCTTGTGCCCAAGAAAAATGGGAAGTGGAGAATCTGTGTAGATTAGCGATAACTTAACAAAGCCACCAAGAAAGACCATTTCCCTTTGCCTTTCATAGATCAAGTGTTAGATGGGTTGGTAGGGAAGAAGTTATTTTCTTTCCTAGATGGGTTCAACGGGTATAATCAGATCCAAATCTTCCCGGAAGACCAAGATAAGACCACTTTCACTTGTCCATGGGTACCTTTGCCTACCAGGTCCTTCCCTTTGGGTTATGCAAGGCTCCTGCTACTTTCCAAAGAGTAGTACTGAGCATATTTACTGAGTTGGTTCATGATTCAGTGGAAATCTATATGGATGACTTTACTCCTTATGGGTCCAACTTCCAAGAAGCATTGACTAACCTGGGAAAATTTTGAACCAAGTGTATTGAAATGAACTTGTCCCTCAGTTCTGAAAAATGTGAATTCTTGATGACTGAAGGGACCGTGCTAGGTCATACAATTTCTCAGCAAGGATTACAGGTGGATCCTAACAAAATTGCTATCATCCAAAAGGTTTCGCCTCCTCAAAAGGTAAGAGATGTTTGTAGTTTTCTAGGCTTAGCAGGATATTATAGAAGATTCATTAAAGATTTCAGTAAGCTAGCCTCACCATTGTTTGGTCTTTTGGGGAAAGATATTGAGTTTATATGGACTGACAACTGTCAAGAGGCTCTGGATGAGTTGAAGGATAAACTGGTAACTGCCCCAATCTTGAGAGGTCCAAACTGGGCCCTACCTTTCCACATCCACACCGATGCCTCGAACAAAGCCATAGGGGCAGCCTTAGGACAAGTTGAAGAGAAGCTACCATATGCCATATGCTTTGTCAGCAAAAACATGTCCAAGGCAGAATTAGACTATACTGTAACCGAAAAAGAGCTCCTAGTTGTAGTCCATTCCCTAAACAAGTTCAGACACTACATCACTGGTTATCAAACATTCGTACACACTGATCATGTTGCGATTAGGTATTTGATGAACAAAACTGATGTAAATGCTCGTATCATTAGATGGTTACTGTTATTGCAGCAATTTGACTTGACCATTGTTGAAAAGCCAGGCAAGAAAAATGTTGTTGCTGATTTTCTGTCTAGATTAGATTTGCCTGCAGGTGAAGAAAGGACGGTAGATGATCAAATGCCAGATGAACACCTATTTTCTATTTCAGTACTCTCTCCATGGTTTGCTAATATAGCAAATTACCTGGTTTCAACACAGTTCCCTCCAAACCTATCCTCGAGAGAGAAGAGCAAAATTGTGAGGAAAAGTGCCCCCTTCACTTGGATTGGGGCCAACCTGTTTAAACTCGGCCCAGACAAGATCTTGGGGTGTTGTGTTAGGGAGGAGGAAGTTTTTGACATTCTCCTAACTTGTCATGATGGACCCTGTGGAGGCCACTTTGCAGCAAAAAGGACCGCCTTCAAAATTCTACAGGCAGGCTACTATTGGCCCACTCTTCATCAAGATATCAGAAGATACATTAGCCAATGTGACCGGTGTCAAAGGATGGGGAAACCGACTCCGAGGGATGAAATGCCCCTCCAACCTCAACTGACTTTCGATCCATTTGAGAAGTGGGGCATGGACTTTGTGGGTCTTATCAACCCTCCTTCAAAACAAATGTCTTACATCATTGTGTGCAAAGACTACCTGACAAAGTGGGCAGAAACAAAGGCAATCAAGGTAGCAACAGAAGAAAAAGTGGCTGAGTTTTTGAGGGAAAATATCTTCTACAAGTTTGGCTACCCAAGAGAATTAGTCACAGATCAAGGAAGTCAGTTCACCTCTAACCTGATTGAAAACCTGCTCACTCATCACAAGATCAAGCACAGAACTTCCATCCCTTATCATCCGCAAGCAAATGGGTAGGTGGAAGTCACTAACAGGGCTTTGGAAGAGATTTTGACTAAAGTGGTGAGCAGCAACAGAAAAGATTGGGTAGATCACTTGGTTGAGGCCACCTGGGCCTACAACACCACTTGGAAAACTACAACAGGTTTCACACCTTATGAGCTAGTCTACGAGAAGAAAGCTTTGATGTCTATAGAATTCGAGTACAACAAATTGAGGTTGGCAGCTCAGTTGGACCTAGACCTCAGCCATGCACAACATGAAAGATTACTACAGCTGAATGGATTGGATGAATAGAGAATGCAGGCCCTCCTCCACTCAGAAGTGGTCCAACTCCAGAGAAAGGTATGGCATGACCGACACCTTAACGAAAATCAATTTTAGCCAGGAGATTGGGCGATGTTATATGACTCGAGATACAAGGATTTCAAAGGGAAGCTGAGGACAAGGTGTCTAGGACCATATACAATGGAGAAATGCAACAACAATGGTTCACTCCTTATCAGGATCATTGATGAACAAGCCATCCCCATGCTCGTCAATGGGCATCGATTGAAAATCTACAAGAAGCCCCTTTCTAAGTAGGAGTTCATTGAAACGTTGGATAAACCAGTGCTGGTAGTGGAGCAAGGCCCTGTCTCTACTCCACCCACACCTTGATCATTAAAAAAAAAGAGAAAAAAAGAAAGAAGAAAAAGAAAAAAGAAAAAATAGAAAAAGAGTAAAAAGATCCTTGGGTGAAAAACTCTTAGAGGCGCCCGGGGTAGACAATGAGGGTGAAAACCTCCTGGAGGTTCCCCAGCTGTCTCTAAAAAAAAAAACAAGAAATAGACCTAATCTCTGTTGAATAATTGCAGTTTGCAGGGAATACAATGCAGGTTAGGAGGATTGCCCAAAACAAGGACAGAGGTCACCACCAAGGTGCAAGCATCCCTCACAAACAATTCCTCCATGACCACTCCCCTTTCCTAAGATTTGATCACATTCAGGTTAAGATTTCACCTTATACAAGAATTTTTGTGCCTTCTACAGGAAGTTTTATGTCTTCTACAAGAAAGTTCTATGCCTTCTACAAGAAGATCCTGTAGAACCTACAGACAGGCCAGAATTGATCTCAAGAGAGAATCTAAAGGTTGGGAATCTGCCTGTTATGCTTGCAAACACCCCTGTTTCCGTCCACCACCATATGTCACCCTTTTTCATCTTTTTACACCTTCGTTGCTCTAATCCTGTTATTTGTTCCTACACAGTCACACAAAAAAACCTTGTTTTCTTCATACTGCCAGCAAGACCTTTTAGTGACAAATCAAGTAGTAGTATCTCACTCACCATACCTATCAATCTCCATCTGGACTCCTCATCAGCCGAACCCCTCATCAGCAGTATAGCCCTGCTCATTTTAGCTTGCATTCCAGGAGGAGAAGCAGCTATAGGACATCCTACAGGAATCCTGTAGCAGGTGATCCCTCTGGAAGACATACTCTGGAGACATGGACAACTGAAAATGAAAAAGGAGACATGTAAAGGGCTCATCTTGAATGTGATAATACTAGCAGCAGCCGAAGCCAAGCATCCAGCGTGCATGCAGCGACACAAACAATGGAATGGATTCCAAAACACGTGCATGAAACATCAACGAATGAAGGGATGGGTTCCAAAACCCGTGCATGAAGCAGCAGCAAATGAAGGAGTGGTTCCAAGACCCGAAGTCTGTGTAAGGCAGCCGTGACCACACAGGTAAGTGCCTAAACTCATTTGTCAATTGCATAAAATATATTTTAAAAGTTGCATGCCTATGGAAATGGTTTGGATTGAATGGAATCGGTGGCCAGTCAACTGGCCACCCTTGGCCAGTTACATAGCCTCGTGGGATCTAAACGAGCCCTGTTACATTCAAAATTGTCGACGAGATGTGCAGCCAACACGTGGGGAGTGTCCATTCAGGGAGAAATCGACGGCACTGGTAGTGGTGGCGGCGGATAACAGCAGAGGGGAGGTGATGGCGGTCAGAAAAACGCAGAGAAATTATGGCCGTGACGTCGGATCAATGGTCTGGTCTGGCCACCTCATCCCCTCACCACGAATCATGCCGTAGTTAAAAGATGCCTGACTGAAACTTACACCACCTTCTGTTCATTTTGCACTTGCAACATCCTCGACTGGAGTACGCGTCCTCCGCTTCCAAAAATTGTTAACCAGTCGTCCTCCACCAATTTTTCTGCCTGTTTCCGAAAATCTCCCGCATATCAAGCTCACCCAAAGGTGTAGTGACATTCTACAGGAACTGGGGGCGTCTTCTACAGAAAGAGTTCTATAGGAAAGACTGCACAGCTTTTCGAAGCGGGAAAACCTGGGATTTTTCGTCGAATTTGGAGCTCCAAACAAGGTAGGCTCAAAAAAACTCTTCTATGCATGATGTGTTTGTGCAAGGTGTTGAATTCAACGGCATCAAATTGGAAAATTAGAGAAAAATTTGCCTGTGTATTACACTAAGTGCCCCAATTTTTTTGCATCAAAATTCTCCTCCATGTTTCCTTTCTAAAATTCTCCTGTAGGGAAGATATATGCAGCTGTGGAGGCCAGCCTATGTGTGAAAAAAAAATGAATTTGCATATCTATCTGTGTGTTGAGAAGAAAATTTGATCCCTATGCTTTATCTGTAGAAACAAAATTCTTCCTTTCATAAACAGACAGCTGAGTTCTGGGTGACAGCAGTCTTAAAACCAGGGAATGTTGCTAGTTGATATTGGACACTTGAGAAATTCCTTCTTGGGTTAGGGGAAACCATAAACAACATTTCCTTTTCTAATTAAAGCATACAAAGAGCACTCTCACCATGCCATGAGGATTCATAAGGAAAGAACGCTCGGACTCTAGCAAACTACACGAGCATCCTGAGGTGGTAGACCTTTTCACCCGAGCCAATTGGATATCCTTCTTTAACAAAATTCAAGGTCATGACAAGGAGATAACTGAGGAATTTTTAATTTCCCTGAGACCTCAATCAAAGACACATGCCACAGTTAGTTTTAGGGGTTTGACCCTAGAACTTACCCCTAAGCTCATTAGTCGAGTTACTGATCTACCATTAGGGCTCCCTTCAAGCAAAGAAGAGAGGTCATTGGGCCAAGCTGCCAAGAAAACATCCTTTCTAGCTGAGGAACATCCTGTAGAAGAAAAAAACGGGGTTAGGAGAGCCATCTTGCCTCCTCTATGGAGTGAAGTCAGTTTCCAAATTATGAAGTACATTACATGTGAAGGGAGGTTTAGCATCATCTATGGTTATCATTTCAGGTTGCTGTGTGAACTAAGACATAGGATTAATTTACCTCCAACCAAGAAACTAAGCATTCCCTATTTTCTTCTTCAGTCACTAATTGAATGTGGTACAAAATTAAATGAAGGGATCCCAGATCAGTTGGCCCATCATGGGCTCATCAAACTATTGGTGGAAGATGCCTTGCACACCTACATTGTCCCCATATCTTGGGAAATCTTCTGAAACATGTCTAGGGATGACAATATTAGAATCTTAGCCGAAAACATCACCCCATCTAGCAATGAGGAGGGAGAACACACTGAAGAAGGTGAGAAAACCAATGGTGAAGGAACACTAGACATTCAAGCACAGCAAGAACAGAAAGAAAAAGGAGAAATGGGCTAGATTGCTAAGCCTAAAACAGAGGAAGGAACAATAGCACAAACACCAAGGGAAAAGAGAATGTAGAGTAGAGCAGAGAGGGTTGAAAAAGCCCAAATGAAGGTTGTCATTATGAAAGCAGGCACACAGAAACAAAAGGAAAAGACATCCTGAAATAGCAGCAGCACAGACAGAAATAGTTGACACAGGGATTTCTACATGAAGCAGGGAAAAAGAACAGCAAGAGTAGAAATCGCCCGAGATATTGGCAAGGGAGGTAGCAGTTGTTCTTTTTGCCTTAAGCACACCTCCAAAACAAAAAGGGAAGAGAAAAAGGCAAACCACCATGTACTTTAAAGCAAGGAGGAGCACACGAATCAAAGTGGGCAGACCCCAGCCTCAATCAAAGGTGTCCATTGTCATTGAGGACACAACACCTAAACCAAAAGAAGAGTCTCCTGCAAAGATATCCATCACCTACGAACAAGGAATCCCAAAAACCTCCACCTGGAGAGAGAGAATTAGGCTGATGGACTCAAAGACAACTCTACAAGAAGCTGAGACATCTCTATAGGAAACTCTAGCTAAGTTAAGGGAGACCGAGAAACTGGAGGAAAAGGTGTCCAAACCATCATAGGAAGAAGAAAAGACCAAAGACATACTGGAACCAAGCCCTCAACCTAGCTTGGGCTCATACTACAACCTGTTAGAAGCCAGGAAGATAATTCCCCATAAATTTGCGGTGCCACTTTTCTTTGCACTAGAAGAAGAAAGGGTTAGGATTCACACTTGGATGAGGATTGCCAAGTCCAAGGGTGTGGCAGACATAGTCCACCTAGAAGAACAACTCAAGGAATCAAGAAAAGAATTGGCCATGGTAAGGCATGTGGAAAGCAGTCAAAGGTCCAAACTACAGGAAGAGAATGAGTTATTGAAACAACAGCTACAGCTACAGGGAAGTCAGAGGGAAGATAGGCCCTCCATTTTGGGAGAACAACAGCAGCAAGAAAGGCCTCCAACAGACGAGGAAACGTCTGATGAACAGTAGAGAGAGGACAGGCTGCAGGCTGAGGTTGAGGCGCTAACAAAACAGCTACAGGAGAAGGAGTCACAAACAGCAGAGGAAATACAGTTTCTAAAGCAACATGTACAAGAGAAAGAAGCCCAACTGACCTGCATGGCCAGCTGGGCAGTAGAAGCCTTACAATGTAGGCAACCTGCCAAGTCATATGCCTTATATCTTAAAGATCAATGGTTGCAATTTCAAATTAACACCTTGTCCCAAAGGGGCACCATTCCATTTCAAATTTACCATCAATTCATGGCTTTGTGTGATAGTATCTCGGCAAAAGATAAGGCCAAGTTATCAAAATTCTATTTACACAACTTGGCCCTTCCAAACATGAATCTGTGGGACCCCAATGCTGCATTGGGAGATGTGCAACTTATGGCCATGGCCTCTTGGTTAAATCATGAGGAAAAGAGGGAAACAGAGATTCAGAATATTATGAACAAGGAGCTAAGTGAACCACTCATGATCAGGGCAGAACCAGAGGATACATCAGCTTTAATATATGCCCATCAGCACCTGGCCAACAAGCCTCAGGTTCTACCAGATTAAATTGAAAGACAAGCTCAGGCCATTGCTCACTTTGAGGACATGGAAAGACTATTGGGGGATAACTGCATTCATGCTTGCACAAGGAGGTGGAACACACTATCCCACAGTATGAAAATAAGCAAATACCACTCCCCAAAAAGGATGAGGGAGGCCTTGGCAAGAGTACCACTCTACAAACAATCAATGCAAAATATGCAGGCCAACTGGATCGACCTGAAGTTTAGTCCTCCCTTGCTTTTAGGACTGCTGGAAGGGGTCAAAGAAGAAGAGGAGCATAGGCAGTGGGAGGAAGTAGAGAGAAAATCACGGTTTCATGACCAAGAAGAGGACGTCACCTCGGAAGTCTGGGATGTTAGAGAGGCAGTCAAGGCAATCAAAGATGATGAGCTGGATTAGTTTGCTCAAAGCATGAGCAACCCATTTAGTAGGGGGGGTGATGATGAGCCCCAAAAATAGGTAACTTATTGGGCTCATTTTGCCTATTATTCTCGATTAATCCACCATTCTTCATAGTTTATGCATTCTTTTGAAGTATATTTATGTTAATTTAATGAATGAGAATAGTCACTTGACCAGGAAGTCTAATACGTGCTTATTGCAGATTTTTAGTAAACTTTTGGACCAAGGTCAAGCATTTATGAGCCAATTGACAACCAAATACGAGGGAACAAGGCTGAGGATTTGTAGGAAGGGTGTCTCCTGCACTAAATGGCCCCTTCCTCGAGTTCTCCACCATCAACTCAGGGTTCAGCAACCCACCAAAGATGATTCCCAATGGCAGCCGAGCAGCTTTTGTAAAGTGGCTGATTACTTGCAGTTTGAGCAGCCAAGCCCCTTGAGTTAAGGAGGGTTATTAGAGGTCCTCATAGTGAATAAGTAGGAAGGCTTCCAGCCTTCGTAGTTTACTTTTGGAACATTTTGTATTTCGCACTTTAGTGCTGCTCTGCCTTTTAGCTCATTTTGGAGATTTTGTTGTAAACATTTTTGTGACATGGTTATTTTCTTAGTAATGGAGATCAGTTTCACTTTGCATTAGCTCTAAGCTTCTTCTTAGGAGCCTGTAGCTCTTGGGGTCCCAACCCAAGTTCCAAGACCTCCTCTGTGTACTGTTATATGTTTTTGTTGTATTCATAGAATAATTTCTGCTAGTAGATTAAAATCTTGCTTGGTTACCTAGGTCATTTTTGATGATTGAAATAGCTTTTCATGTTTCAGGTTGATTTGATAGCTTGGTAACAGAAAAGATCTTCGAAAAATGCCATCAAGCAACCCTTGATCTCACCTCTCCCTCCTTGGGACCATGAGTTGAGACCAAGGCGTCCTTGCTGCCACAAAAACACTGTTCTTGCTTCTTCATGCAATTGTTAGTGTTAGATTCTTAGTTGCAAAAGTTGATACCAGTTGTGATTACATGCTTAGATCTATTCTTGCTTAGTTTTCATAGTTATCTCACATGATTTTCTACCAATAAATTTTTGTTCATCATGGTTGTTGGTTTCTAGGTCAAATTAGGTCAAAATAGCTAGATCTTTGGTTTGCATAGTCTTTGTTTGGTCAGTTTTGGAAAATAGTGTGCAAAACACCTGTGATACCTTCCTACCTACCCTTCCTCCATCAGACAACCTGCTCCAACCCCCTAACTCAGATTCCTCCCCTTCATTTGCCACCCTTTTCCAACTTGACTTAATTTCCATACCTTTGTGCAACCTTGCTCCTTCCGTCCTTGAACCAAATCCAACCACCTTAATCACTCCTCATCTTCATTCACCAGGTCCTAGACCTCTTCACACCCTCATCTGACCTCCATCTTGTTGGGTTGTGTTATATTCTTTCCATGACTAACCTACGTAGCGAACCCGGGGGGTTAGAGGGGGGGCAGAGCCCCCCCTTCGTTGCGCCGATTGTGCAGCGGGGTTTGAGGGGGGCGGGTAGCCCCACTCTACAGGGTTCGGGGCAGCGCCCCGAGAATTTTTTTTTTGGACCGTATATTAGGTTGGGCGAACCTACCTATGGTTTTTCGGTCCATGGTTTTGGACGCCATGGTTTTCGGTCCATGGTATTGGATGCTTCGGCATGTATAAATATGTATTGTAACATTGAAAGGAATATAATGAAAAATCAAGCTGGTAGTCTCGGTTTTGAGATCTAGTGGGAACATAGAAAATTTTAGGGGCGAATGTTCGCCTTTTGGCGAAATTAAGTGGTTTTAAATTTTTAGTGGGCGAATATTTTGTATCATAGCACATTTTTACAAATCACCTCAAACAGCCCACCTTATTTTAAGGGAGAGGGTAAAAAAGTTAAATTTAGCCCTTGAAATTAGGAGTTACAACCTTCCAATCGCCCATTTTCAAGAATAGGTTTTATTTAAGTGAATCCATTCGCCCATTTTCAAGAATAGGTTTTATTTAAGTGAATCCTATGGCCCAAATACCATATTTATAAAAGAGGTATTGTAAATTAATAAAAATATAAATAAATGAGAAGTATGGTAAATAAATAAAACATTTTTTATATTAACTCCATAAGTCACCTTATATATACTTACAAGGGTGTAAACAAATATAAGTAAAGTGGAGGTATGGTAAATAAATAAAAATATAAATAAACTAGACGTATGGTAAATAAATAAAACCTCTTTTTTATATTTAGTCCATAACCCTCGTTTTATTTATGAAAGCTCAAGAAACATGTTTTATTTAAGTGAATCCTATGGGACAAATACCATATTTGTAAAAGAGGTATGGTAAAATAATACAAATATAAATAAATGAGAGGTATGGTAAACAAACAAAACATTTTTTTATATTTACTCTATAAGTCATATTATATTTACAAACACTAAAAAAAATGCATTATATTTAGGTGAAACCTATGGGACAAATACCATGGACTATATTGTTATTAATACCATGCAAAAAAACATTATTAACCCTAATATTAGTATTAATAAAAATAGAAACGGCACATGGTATTGACCCATGGTATTGACCAAAATGGCACATGGTATTGACCCATGGTATTCACCTGGAATGTAGCCTATTTAAATGGGGGAATTAAACCAGCATAGATCCATCTTTACTCTGGATCTACTAACCCCCGAAAGGTATCAAATATCGTGATATGCAAACTAGCATAGAGTGAA
>APFE031411880.1:3521-33874 GCA_000404065.3 Pinus taeda
TCGGAGTTCTTGGTGGGAATCACGAGGAATGTCCCAAGACTGTGGACATCCCTCCACAAAATCAGCAGTGCCACCTTATTGTCTCCTTATCCCTTTTTCGTTGTCTCTTGCTCCCTTTTTAATGCCAAAACTTGGAATCACAATGCATTAGTCACATAGATAAAGTGTCTAACCTTCCTCCTACAAACAACATGAATAAACTAAGAAATGCATGCATAAGCAAATAAAGATGAATGGTTGAGCAAGTAAAATAGGCCAAAATGAGCCCAAATTGTACCAAAATTGGGGCTCATCAGTCTCTGCCATCGGTCATGAGACTTCGATTCTACCTCATGTGATAGCTTAGATAACGATCTTTCCAATCCTCCTAAAGAGAAGCTTTACCACTACAAAGGGTGCCTCAAGCTAGGCTTCTTGATTGGGGCTATGTCTCAGAGGTTTGGTGGACCCCCAAATCTACAACAAGATTCTACTACTCTCTCAATGTCAATCTAAGGTATTCCATGACGTTACCCCACCCATGTTTGGGTGATAGCTTCAGTGATGGATTCCCAACCTGTGGACCTTCCTTCCCTACGGGTAGGAAATTCCTCAGATGGAGGTATAAGTTCTCCTACATCTATTACCTACCACATGCTTTGCACATGGTTCCAATAGGTTCCTACCGCACTTGCCACATGCCAACAGTTCCAGAATCCATGTTGACTGTGCAAGCATCTCCTTGGCAATATACTTAACCAGTCTGTGTCTCACTGGAAACACGAAGATGCCACTTACATATCTTTGGTCTGCCTAAAATGCAAGGTTGTCAGAAATTCAGGTAAATATGAAGGACATTTAGGTAGAGCTACAAGGCTCAATTGGCCCCGGGGAAGCTCGCCTTAACCCTCATACATTACTTTCCTGGCAACTCAACAACTTGTAAGCAAATACATGACTTGTAAGAGAATACCAACTTTTTCCAGTAGAGGGTCTTCCATGTAAACTATATATTAATAAAGGGTCTCAGAACACAATCTTTTTCAAGGGCCATTTCAAGCTATCATTGTTTTTATTATGGCTTGTAGCATCTCTTGGAGTTCATTTACTTTTATTAATGTATTATTGTTTACACAGTTAAGCATTTCATTTAGATTCAGGTTCAACTCAGCTCTATAGCTAAGACATTATTTTTATGTGGTCTATTGCACTTCTTATGCATCACATACACTGTGTTTTATATTAACAAGTTATCAAGCAAATTTTTTGTCTAGATCTAAGCACAGACACACACACATATAATCAACAAATATATCAGTGAAACTTCCCCACCAAGATTCACCACATAGATAAGAATTAATACCACAAATACAGTCCCTGAGTTCAAAACTATTAACAACAATGTGACATGATTCGTTAAGGGTAATAAAACATTGATATATACTTATCTTTAGGTTTTCAAGGAAATTGAGATCGGGACAAGGACTCTCCACCCCACCTTAGAAAAATAAAAGCATTGTATTTGTCATCCTCATGCCATATTCCAGTGTCTTAAGGGGGGATTCCTCCATCTAGGAATACACAAGAATTGTTGAAATAGGGTCTCCATAGGACCTCCTTCCTCAATCGCACCAGTTGATTGGTTCTTTCTCTTCTAGCACACAGAGTCCAGAGGTTCCACACCTCACCCCGAAGTGTACCCACAATGTTTCTCCCCCTTCTAGGGAGTTTAGAATCCATTGTACCAACCAAGAATGATCCAATATTCTTTCATCAAGTCTTCCTCTACTTTTGCTTTAAGATGGACTCTCAGAAGTTGATAGAAGGTTCCAGAGTATCTTATCTCAGCCCACAACCTCCAAGGAACCCAAACTATTTGAGGACCCCAAAGATTCCATACCAACAAATAACTTGCAAGGACCCAAGCTGTTATAGGGCTCCAAAGACCTTTCTTTCAACCCATAGCCTCCAAGGACCTAAGCTATTACAAGGCTCCAAGAATACTATCTCAACCCACAGCCTCTAGCGATCCCAAGCTTTTACAGGGCTCTAGAGATTAGTAACTCAACCCACAACCTCCAGCGACATAGAAATGATCCCCTTCTCTTCTCTTCTTTTCAGTGCAACCTACTAAAAGGTTTCGCGGTAGGATCGATTCTAGCCCCCTTCTCGCTTTTCCTCCAAAACAAAGGTCTTTGTTCCCTTGCTATGAGGAGCTCAAATGGGTCTCCCCTAACACAAAATTCTCCTCTTTTCCAATGGGTGTCCCCTACTCAAATGTTGTGTGCCTCCTCTCTGTCCCCGTGCCTTATGTTGTTCAAATTCCATCTTCCATTTTTTTTCCTTGCTCAGTCCTAGCCTAGCTTTCCATCAACATTATTTACTCTTGCATCCTTGTTGTTTGTAGCCTTTCATAATTTTTGTCCTCTTTGCTTCTTGTGTTTTTTCAGGCAAGCATGGGCCTAAGTACTTTTCCTCTACCTATTTAATTTCAAAAAATAGTTAATTAACTTCCTGCACCAACCAACCTTCAATGGTTGTCCTCCAAATTCAGGTTTCTTCTTAGCACAAGAAACCATAACATATTAAGCAACAATATTCCTCCCTCGCCTCTAGAATATGTGTCCCTTTGACTCAATCCCCTTTTCTATGGATTTCAACATACATAAAATTTATATCATATTTATAATGTGGCTCATACGAGAACCTTGGGTGGACTGTCACAATTATGTTTCTTCTTTGATAGCCTTGTTGTTGTCTCCTAACTCACTACACTAAATTAGACACTTTTTGCCAGCCACTGCCAAAGTGTAGCAATGACATTCCTATCCAACAACATCCAAGCTTCATCTATCATTGTTGAGGGCTTCATTGCCACTACTTCAATTGGAAAATATTGTTTTGTAGAACCAAAATATCCTCCATTTGTGTTTTCTATAAGATGAAATTGACCCAATTTAACTTCTCTAGAAGACTTATTATATTATGGTCAATATTTCCTAGTTTACACCACCTGCAAATGTAATACCAACTAATTAGAAACAATAGTAGAAAAATAAATTGAAAAATAAAATTTAACTCATATAGTAGACATGAGTTGAAGTGGAAAATCCCATTGGGTGAAAAACCACGGGAAAAATCTTTTTTATTACAATCACAATAAAATTACTTTTCACCATTTTCTTTTACACCCCATTACATAACCAAAAAAAAATTGCAACACGAAGAAAGTCTTAATAATTCACACATTTACTTGATTAACTATGTATAAAAAGGTTAACTTAAGAAAAACAGAATTATAAATAAATGTTATAAATAATAATGAGGAAGTTATCATGGAGGAACTTATTAAAATTGGAATAATCTCAAATCCCTAGGAAATTGGTGGGTGGGCAACCACTTAACACGCATGTAATTTTTTAAATTTATTAAAAGTAATAGATCATTTTGCTAAATAAAATTTGGTTATATATAAATGAATCTTATAAATAAAAACAAGGAACTCCTCATGGAGGAACTTAATAGAATTGGAATAATGTAAAAACCCTAGGAAATTGGTGGGTGAGGATCCACATGGCACAAATATAATTTTTAAAATTTATTAAAAGTCAATGCAACCTAACAACTAAGCATATGATGGGCATATTCCCTAGAGAATCAATCTATGCCCTCAATTGAAAAAGAGTCAACAATAAAAATTTAAAACTTTAATAACAATAAAATTAAATTTCACCCTTTTCTTTTACACCCTATTCTTTTTAGTGACACGAGTGTAGAAATAGATTTCATTACAATACTATGGGCCCAATACCATAAGAAAATACCATAGATTAGCTAAGTGCAAATGACTTTAACTTTTATTTGGTTTCACACCTCACAATTTGAAAGTTATGAAAAAAAAGTAAAACTCTTTATTATTATATAGAAAAATGAAAAATTTATATTAAAAAAGTTTTTCACCTAGACTAGTATATAATCTGTAATTGCATGTGAACTATCCAATTTCGAACTCAGAACCATTATTTATCTGACATTATTCATAAATATATTAGTTATTTTCATTAGAATGTCATAATATATTATGATATATAAAGAATTAATATATGACAAATTTATATAATATATTTGATATAAAAAATATAGATAAATTTCAAATGTATATGTGGAATTGAATTTTGAAGTTTTATTTTATTTATTTTTTGTAAGTTTGATTGGTGAGGCTATATATATCTAAAATAACACTAATTATGAAATAGATTGAAAAAATAACTTCATATAAATTTATAACAAATACAATTACATCTATCCAAAACCCATTAAAAATATTTAAAATCTTATTTAATAGATATAACTTTTAAAATTTTAAAATTCAAAACTATATACAATATATTGATATGATTGATATGATACTTTATTAATATACAATATATTGATATGATTGATATGATACTTTATTAATAACGTTGTATATTTTGAAAAATAAATATTAACCTTTGAGATATCCCTATGGTGTTTAGCTTTTTGAGAAATGTTTTTTTCTGGTGATGATCTTTCTCGTAAAGTCATAACATTTGCAAGGTCAGGTATGGCTAAGCTGCAGTTCTATTGCTTGACAGATGTTTAATAATGATTCGCCACTCCGACATCATATATATAGATACGGTGCAGTTCGGATGCTTACAGATGTTTAGTAATGATTCTTGTTTAATGCTTTTCGTATCCATTACTTTTCATATGGATAGTGATACACATTTTTCTAGCAAGATGTTTATTTAGAATTTTTATTTTTAGAGTGGTGAAAGGTTGTCTCTCTGTCTCCAAAAATGTTGCGACCTAAAAAATGAGTATTTCATATTGACAGATAAAGGAAAATGAACATTAGGCATGATTGCCAGGAAAAGTGATCTTTGAGTTTTAGAACAATGCAATCTTGCCAGGGGCAATGATAGCATGCTGCCATCTAAGGAAAAAACATTGACGTATTGTTGTGCAAAATGCAATTTTTTTAGGAATAGGTTGTTTCCATTTCTTGATTCAAAATGTTTGATTTATTGTGTAAATGTTGATAACAATTACTTTATCTTCATAAGATTTGGAGATTAATAGACATATTGATTTATAATTAATTATGAGATGTTATATAATTATTTTGAAAATTATAATTCTTTGTAAGTTTTGGTTTTTTTTTTAAATTTTGATAACAATTTTTTATAAATCATAATTCTTCCCTTTTTAATATATAAATAATTTTAGTATTATAAAAAAACACTTAAAACATTAAAATTATACATATTCCATAATGTTAAATTATAATTTCATAACTTACAACAAAATTAGGTACAATATTAAAACCTAAAACTCAAAATACATTAAGGCTTAAAATAAATACACAATCATGATATGCAACTAAACATTCCAATAGATGGAGTTTCACTTATAAATGCCTGTACATATCGCCAACATTTTACTTAAAAATGCATCCTAATTTTGTCAAAGAACTCTAATTACATTGTGCTCCGCTGCTATTTTGGAATCATGGCAATCTGGTACCGTTCCTCCACATTCGTCATCCCTACTCTTTTTTCCACCTACGGTTCTGCTTGCATTATCGCGTCTTCCGGAAAAAGTTGTAAAGATGGAAAAAGTTGTGTTAAACCCTACAAGGATACAGAATACAAAGCTTTGCGATTATGAAATCCAGGGATCTCTCTGCGATCAAAGCTCCTCGTTCAGCTCCTCGTTCACAGTATTCGGCTCTTCTCGGCAGATTATCCCTCAGGTTTGCTCTTCTCGAATAAAACCTAATTTGATATATTCCATGATGTTCCTTCTCACAGGGTTAGTGAAATCCATATCACACAGTTATTCATTCACTGATTCAATGCCGCAGGCAAAACGAACAGTAGCGAAACCAGAGGTCATGTTAGGGGAGGACGTTCTAAGTCTTGTGGTGCAGCCCGGAATTGATCAAGCATCCGTCATGGACTGCTCATCGTATTCAATGAGATTTCTAGCAGATAACAGTAACCAGGGAAGAATATGGAGAATAAAACTGATCTAGCGTTAAGGCTTTATTATATCATTATAGGTCTGAGCTGGCGATTCGACCTACGACGGATTCCAGACAAGGAACTCACTCTTCTTTATATCTTTCGGACGATTCCCTGACACTGAAGTGCCATTGAATTTCGACAGACGGAGGAATAAATATCTCCCACCGTGTACAGATTGGTTTTTATGATCTGTACAGTGTAAAGTGGTAAATATACTTGATACTATTCGCTGACGCAAATTTAATGGATTAGGTTCTGTAATTATTCGCAAGTGCATCTCCCGATTTATCAAAATTAGGTTAACATATTATTTCCATACACAAGAATTTTTGCCTTATCTGAGTTTAAGCAAACATGGCTACAAAGGCGTATATATTTGTCAGATAAATGAAGCAAATCTGGGTATAAAGGCTTCTTTCTATCTTTAGAGAGATTTCTTATTTATGTGATGTTTGAATTAATCCTAAAAATTTGAAATTTATGGAAATTTATACAAATGATTTTAAAATTTACACAAATAAAGATAATAGTCCTAAGATGCGGTGGTTAATTGAATATGGTGTTGTTATGTTTAATTAAATTATGAATAAAAAATACAAAATTATATATAAATTTTGTTGATAGTCATGGAGTTTAAAAATATATCACAAGAAGACTGTCTCCCGTTATATCACAAATTACGCATCTACACAATAAGAATCTCACTCGTTATATCAGAAATTGCGCATCTATACTCCTAAGGGAAACGCACAATAAGAATCTCACTCGTTATATCAGAACTTGCGCATCTATACTCCTAAGGGAAACGCGTAAAAGGCACCATTGTGAATTTGTCTCTCAAATAAAGTAAGGATTTTGTTTTTATTTTTGGAATGCTATTAATGAAATCGAATCTATGATGTTAATATTTTTAAGTTAATTTAAATTTGTATTATATAAACTAAAAATATATTACAAATATACTAAAAAATATTTTGGGTAAATTTTAATTACAATTCAAATTGTTTAGTTAGAATTTATTTAAAAAATCATATAAATTTAATTTATATTTCTATAATACTGAGTACTTCTTAAAAATAGATTTTTATATTTGTTTTAACATTGGTCGCTTTATGGAGGAAAAAGCATTGTTATGTATTTTGAAAGGAGGAAATAAGTTATCGTTTTTTATATTCTTTTATATATTATTTATAAATTGGTATAGATTCATCTTAATTATGGATTTGACGAGAGTCTAGAAGGATCAAATCTATTGAGATGGAAACTTTTTTAAAATGCAAAACTTGAAAAAATGTTTGTACATCCAAAGATTTGATCTCTATTGTCACCAAATAAATTCATGATTAAGATGAATCTATCTGTGTGTCGTTTTGTCGCCAACATGTCCCAAGCTTAAATTTCATGGGGAGGGGTTGAGGATGGGAGCCAACCTTAAGGGAAATAAATTATCTTACAAAGCATCGAAGCTCAACCTGTTTTGGAACAATTTTGGGGATAACATCCCACTCGAAGGTAGATCATTCTTCCATCGAACATTAGGGCTCTAGCTTGGCACAATTCTAGTAATAACATCCCACTTCTGGGATTATTTTATTTTTTCAAATGATTTCGATTTCGGTTGTTGTGGCTTACCTATTGGGGCGTAGGACCTACATTAGGGCTCATTTGATTTTTTTTTAATAATTTATCCATTTGGGTTGCTACCACTATACCTATGGGACCTATGACCTACATTGGGGCTCATTTTATACTTTTTAATTAATTTATCGATTTTGGTCACGACAGCTGTGCCATTTAACATTTGGACTTGTACTTGGGAAAATTCTAGTGATAGCGTCCCACTAGTGGGAAAATCATTCTTCCATCCAACATTGGGGCTCATTTTAATTATTTTTAATGATTTATTGATTTTGGTCACTACCACTATACCTATGCGGCATTTGACTAATTTTGGTCACTACCACTGTACCTATGGGGCATCTGACTTGATTTTGGTCACTACCACTATACCTATGGGGCATCTGACGTACATTGAAGCTCATTTTATTTATTTTTAATGATTTGTTGATTTTGATCACTACCACTATACCTATGGGGCCTATGACCTACATTAGGGATCATTTTAGCTTTTTCTAAATAATTTATCGATTTTGATCCTATCACTATGCCTTTGGGGCCTATCACCTACGCGTATAGCCTATCCTCCTTTCTATAGACTAGGTTATTCCAGGGGATTGAACCTTAGATCTCTTAATTTACATGATTTCATATCACTTCGATAACCAATTGAGCTACATGGTTGGGACATGGACATCTAGATATTTTATTTATGCTCGAGAGTGAAAGTGAAATGTTTTTACCACATCCCCATTATCCTTAATTGTAATACAACAAAGAACCATTGAAACAACGAGAATGAGATTATTGATGGTTTATAATGCTTTTAGTTAAAAATAACTAAATTTATTTTTGTTTTATATATAGATGAATTTTATTAATTCAGATAACATTTTATTTTTATTTAAAAAAGAAAACATATCATTTAAAATGTTGAGTACCAAAGGAATTACACATTTCCCTCAAAGTAGAATGTAGAATGTATTTGACATATTGTTTACATTGAAATCAACACCCTCCAAAACTTTTCTCACACTTGAATTTTGGAGTCTACTGAGGATCTTATGATCTGTCCTTCCTCACTGATTGTCAATTGATGCTTTGCGAAGAGTTTAGGTCTTCTTCATGGATTTTTTTATAGCAGTTGCAACACCCTCCAGAGTTTTGGCCTACATCCAATTTCGGAGCCTTCCTTGGTTTTTCCCTTGATGTTTGCAAACACTTGGGCTCATCCCATGAGATCGTGTTGAGTATTTTACACCCTCTTTGCTTGACTATTCATCAGTCATCTTTTAGCATGTTGGTTGCAATGTCATGCTTGCAGTCTTGTTCTAGAAATGCTCAAGGTCTGTCTTCATGTGTAGAAGTTGTATTTGTTATGTGAGCATCTGTCGCACTCACACACAAAGTTCTAGCAATGTCACGGAAGTGTTGTCGCAATCGTTCAACGATCTATCTCATGTGTTGCACTTGTCGCTCACACCTTTTGGGTAGCCACACTGAGCATATGTTGTCTTGTTGGTTTGAGGTTTCTTGTCATCGAGTCATGTTTAGTGTGTCTTTGCAAGGTCATGTATAGACAACTTCACTCACTCACACACAACCATTTTTCCAAATATTTGTTGATCGTACCACCCTCCATCAGTAGAACCTCTGGTGAGATGCACTACATAGTCTCAGCGCTTAGTGACCAAGTACTACTACCCAGAATTATGCTGATATTGAGGCTACTTCCCAGTCAATCTACACTATGGAATCCTGGAATCAACCTGATCGACTATCAACTAGAACAACACAGAATTTTTCCAAGAAGCTATCTCAATCTACATTTCCTACAATCCTATCCATCAAGCCTCCTGCTAGTCAACCGAAAAGTTTGACTGGGTAGTGACTTTGGGCTCCACTCAAAAAAATTGCAAAGAAGATATCAACATGGTCGCTTCTATTGACTGAAGAAATTGCGTAAACATGAGGGATAGGCCCCCAATGCATGTCACTACACTATTTCTGAAAATTGCATAGTTTTCTCAGTCAATCCCCCTGTCAGTCGGCCTGCTACTCCTCTTCAAAACTGTGCAGTTTTCTTGAACCATCAACCAGCTACCCGACGCCACGTGTAGCATGGAAACTATGCAGACATGTCTTGTATGACTTCCTCCTAGTTCTTCGTAGTTTTGGCTACCAAGAAACCGCAGCTTGCTCCCAACCTCCCTTGATAATCTGCACGATTTTCACTGCTAGTGGTCCTTGCTAGCCTCATTGCCTTCCTTAACAAAATTGTGCAGTTCTGCCTCTAAGTTGAGCTTGATCCCGTAGAATGTCACTGTCATTCCAGACTGCTCCAACCAGCCTCTCAATGACCTCTGCGCAATTTTTTTTTACAGTTCCCCAAAGCCCAACATCCTGACTTGAAATTTGCTTTGCGTAGTTTCAGAGCCTTGTCCTCTCTCCCGGTCACCTGCACCCAAAGACGAAGGATGATGCATCGTGGTAGACTAGGAGATTTATGGATTTGATGTCAGCTTATCATGACTAATTGCAGATCTAGGTACATGGATGAGACATGTCATGACGACGAATGGGATGAACAAGGAGCAGATGCTGGGAGAGTTGTTTGTGAACGAATGAACAAATGACGCATTCCAAGTTACAACGAAGGGGTTGCATGCACATGCAACATCGAGTGAACACCAAGACCATCGAAGACTCCACACACCTTGCGATCCTGAGGTGAAGATATGATACACCAAGATCACACTCATCACTCAGTAACACTGCATCTCGACATAGACACCACAATGAAGATGAACATACCAACACTGTCATGTCGAGTGATGTCATGAGTCATCTCAGCCACATCACTACTGTGTGCCATATTACTATAATCAATGTAATCTAACGTGGAAGTCCAAGAGATCCACATACAAAGTTGAAGAGTCATGTAAGTCAAAAGTCATGAGGGAAGTTGAAGAGTCACAAGGGTCAAGCCTCCCCTTGGCTATATATACCCCTCATTTGTACATGGAAAGGAATTTTCACCTTGGCTCCTCCCACATAGCCTTGAGAGTCTCTAGTATTTTCTTCGAGGAGTGAGCAGTGGCTCCAGCACCCTGTTATTGGGCTTAGTGATGTACGGTGGACAGATGTGTCTTGGAACTTTCTCTTAATTTAGAAGCATGTTAACAGGCCAGCAGGTTTTCACAAATGTATTGTATTCGTTTCGAAGACTATTCTTTGCATGCTTGTGATTCATGTTTCTCTAACCTGTATTAAGACAGTTGAATTATTTTGGTTTTTTTAGTGCATATGTTGTTGGAAATGTGTTGTATCAATTGTTAATGATGTCTCACCCTTGTGGACTATTTCACTAGACATTCAACAGATTCATTCTCGTAAACTTGTTATAAGAATCGTCACACTTGTGTGGAGTATTCTATTAGGTGTTGCACGTGCTACATGTTCAATGTGTGTTTTTGACTGTCACATCCATGTGGACTACTCCGCTGGAAGTTGTGCATGTCCTACTATGTTATGTGTCTCTAACATAGTTGGGACTATTCCCTTTCAACTTGATACAGACTCTCACCGTCTCCCTCTACAGTTAAAGAAATTAGCTACAAGTTAAAATAAGCACTCACCAAGCGCACAAACCTTGTCATTTGAATACTAAGTATATCACTCACATGTGCTGACAAGAAAGAGCTAAGGCACGTCATTAAGATAATGGAAACGAGGCCTTCATAACAGATGGGACTCCTACAACAAATTGTGTGAGGTCTAATTCAGACTTCATATAGGGTAGATCCCTTGAATGTTGGCGAGTCTAGCACCATCAACATTTCTAGGGCTAGAAGGAGGGCCGTGAGTTGTTTATCGTTGAATGTTCTCACACCCACACTCGTCAATCATCTGGTAGAGGTAGTAAATCGCACTCCCACTCACCTACATACAACTCTAAAATTGGTTACTCCTCACCTCCTAGAAGTGAACATGAAATTTCATATCAACACCTCCGCTCTATTAGTCCCATCACCCATCAATTTTCTAAAGGAGTCAGATTGATCCAAAGAATACAATATCTTCCATATGCATCAAATAAGAGAAAGACCACTCCCAGAGGAATTGTTGTCTCATCAGTAGAAGAAGAATTTCTTTCCACACTTGAAGGTCTAGTAGAAGCTCTTGAAAATAGAGAGGAACCTCCAATCTTCTAACAGGGAGAATAGGACACCCTCATGATCTTGGGCTCAGACATCGATAAAGGAGGCAAAGGGGAAGGTAGCAGAGGTGGAAGCAAAGACGAAACAATAGACTTAGAGGCAGAACCATTAGATTCTGTAGAAAAGGAGGAGGATGAAGAAGAAGAAGACATGACTGACCAAAAATTAGAATGGATGACTCAGGCACCATTGGTTTTCCCAAGTGCTTTGCATAGGATGCCAAAGAGTTTAGAGAGAATGTTGACAAAGTATGACCCTGACAGAACAAAGGAAGAAGACCACTTGGACAACTTCTACCCACAACTATAGACACATGAGGTAGGGTATGGCAATGTTGCAGGTGGATTATTTTTGTCTACCGTAGATGGTTGAGCAATGATATGGTATCACAACCTTCCTTTCAACTCCATCCAAAATTGGGGTAGGTTCAAAATTATGTTTTTGGAAAATTTTGCTGATAACAAACCTCTACCATGTTGCTCAAAGAGTTAGGCAATCTCAAGATGGATTCGAAAGTGAAAGTGAAAGACTTTACTCAGAGGATTTTACACATCTTGAACAAGTTAGCAGCAAACAAAAACCCCTGGGACTCCATCATTGTCGCCTATTATACCTTTCAACTGCCAACCAGTATTGTGCAGTTCATCAAGTGAGTTGTGAAACCAACATTACTTGATAATTGTGAAGAGTTGACCATTGTGGAAAAGGACGTATACATGAATGGAGTCATCAAGGATGATGAACTAGAAAAATACTCCAAAGATGTGAGAAGGAATCCCCAAGCTACTATGAGCAAGGGGAAAGACAAGGAAGAAAGTGACCTTGAAACCCTTAATCGCCTTGTCAAGAACTTGACAACCAAGGTGTCTGAGCTAAATCAATGAATGGTCGAGACATCTGCAAGCATCCAACCTCCCAAAAAATAGAAAAGGAGCATGTCATTAGACAATAGTAGCCTCCCAGCTAAAACTATGCAAAACTCCAACTTAGTGTTGTAGACTAAAATGTGCGTGAGCTCCAAGTTTTTCTCATTCCATGAAGACCATCACCTGGAAGGAACTTTTTCGGAATGGAAATGAGTTGTGGGCTTAGTGTGCAACAGTTTGAAAAACATGGTGAATAATGTGTAGTGTCAATCAGAAGATCAAGATGATAAAGAAGGTATTGCATCTGATGAGGCACTAGGTACTGTGCAGGTGATCAACATGTATCAATGCTTGCATGCAATGCATAAAAGGAACATTGATAAGCAACTGCAAAAGAAAAGTGGTCGATACAATCTAAAAAGCCAAGGGTCTCCCCCTACAATTGGGGAGATGCAAGAAAATCTTGAACTGTTGAGGAAGGTTGATCCACGAGCCGTCCCAAAGCGGAAATCATGAAGCCAACCTAGGAAGATAACTGCAAACGAAATTACGTCCATGAGCAGTAAAATTTAGAACACTCCACCGAATAGTACAAACACTAGCCTAAACCCAGAAATCTCAGTGAGTTTACCTGCTCTTCATTATAATATTGTGGAAGATATGAAGAAAAATCATGCAAGAATCTCTCTGTTTGAGTCAACTAAGATCTAGGGTCAACGGGATATTATGTTGAACGCATTGGGGCAAACATTCACATACAACACAACCTCTACTTGGAAGGGGGCAAGAACATCTCTCGGTTGACTCTCAACTACATTCAACACACTCCAGATAGAAGAATAAAACTCGATTTTCCCTCCATTCTTTCTTTCATTTTAAAGCTTTAACTGCAATGTTCACAACTCTTTGGTTGACTCTAGTGCATAATCCAACTTCATGCCACTCCTCATTGCCAAGTAGATCAATGCTCAACAGAGAAATACATTTTTGCAGATCATCCAACTAGATCAAACATGCGTACCAACCATTGGTGAAATTCAGGATGTGATCATTTGATTATCTCATGAAAGCCAAGTTCACCAATGCATCAACATTGTCATTATGGACATACTGGAAGTGTATGTCTTCGTTCTTAGTAGAGTCTAGTCTAGCAAGTTGAATCGATACTTTTCCACATACTAGTCACACTTATGGCTTCCATTCCAGGGCAAAAGAAATCAAATCCAACTGTTACCTGAGAGTTACATGGAGCATAATGTCATTGACATCAATGGTGATAATGAACTGTTGGCTTTTGCGGAACTCATGTTTGGAAACCGCCTCTTGGAAACACAACTGGGGTGTTATCTACATAGCCAGCTACAACCCCACTAGACATGCATTTGGGTCTCCCTCCTTGCCCAAATGATGGAATGAGACATGTATAGTACATTGTAACACTAGTAGCAGTAGCAGCAGTAGTACTAGCTCATCAAGCGGTTTGTGTAGAGACAACTTGTTGACCATATATTTTGATGGATAAAAGACATAGATTGGATTTGGAGCCGGGTGTGTCCTGATAGACCCAAAACACATGAAGCACTTGATCTCAAGTCACTTGGAGTTTGAGTGCATGAACAACACTGTTGAATATGAAGCACTCGTATTGGGATTGCACAAATCCATTAACCTCAATGCTGTCACGCTCAAAGTGGTAGGTGATTTAGAAATCATGGTACGACATGTACGTAACACCATACAATATTTTTCACCTCATCTCAAAAGTTATTAGCAAGAGGTATGGCAACTAATATCTAACTTCCAAGCCTTCAATTTCATTATGGTGCCAAGAATGCATAATGCAGCTAACGATGCCTTAGCTAACACAACTGCTAGGATAACACCGCTTAGGGATAGATTTACTGTTGAAATTTTGTATAAGCCTTCTACCCTAACATCATAACTAATTTAAGTTTTTTTACGATGATCAATAGATACTGCACTTCATGGAAAATGTTTATGTCTTCAAGGATGCAAGGATTAATGATGATGAGCATGAGCAGTCTCCGTAAGCTGAAATTGATGACAAGAAAGGAAACCTCATCCCTAAGGGTGTGCTATCTCTCAAAAATCTCTATGACTTCAAGAACTGCTTTAGGGAGCCAAGGAATAGCAGAACACAAAACTCCACCATGATACATGAACATATCAACTTTAGAACAAAACGATATCTGAAGTTCGTCAATCTCGGTACATGTTGTACACTGCAGGAGCGAAAAGGCTTTGTCTGCTTTTTGAACAATACAGGGATGTGCTTACATGGAAACATGATGATCTTAAAGCCTACGACCTACGAATAATCCAACGTATGATTTCGATCAAAGAAGGGGTCAAGCCATTTCACAAGAAGCTCATAAAAGTACATCCATCACTTAAACCCCTCATATAGAAAGAATTGGCTAAGTTGTTGGATGCTCGAATCACTTACAAAGTTCGTCATTTTACATGGGTTTCTAATTTTGTTCCAGTATGTAAGAAATCTGGGGAGATCTACTTATTCATTGATTTTTGCAACTTGAACCATGCCTCAGACAAAAGCAACTACCTCGTGCCATCAATGGAACCTATTTTACAGATAATATCTAAAACAAGAATGTTGTATATGCTCAATGGTCTTTCGAGATACAACCGGGTTCTGGTAGTGGAACCTAATAGATTGACATTGTTTTAGGAAAATATTTTCCCACACACATACCTTCTACAATCACTTGACGGGAGGATTGACAACCTTCCTGTCAACGACGAAGATTTAAAGCACTACTTTCAGTAAGTTGGGGTCACGCCCCGCGCAATGTACATATTCTTTTTACTTCTTGTTGTCTTTTCACTTTAATTTTCTATTTTTTCTTCGTTTTGTTTTGCTTGCTTAATATCATGATATTTT
Source organism: Pinus taeda (assembly GCA_000404065.3). Lineage (NCBI taxonomy): Eukaryota > Viridiplantae > Streptophyta > Pinopsida > Pinales > Pinaceae > Pinus > Pinus taeda. The sequence goes on from APFE031411880.1 coordinate 19,180, forward strand.
TGGTTTTCTCAGTAAGTGTTTCCCTCTACTGAGTTCTGGCTTTTGAATGAGTATGTGGTTAAGATCCAAAGAGTCTTGCGACACTGCAACAGCTGGCTAGTCCTTTATTTGTCTTCTCTGAACTTGGTTGTAACTTTTGACCAATGAATTCTTGATGTAAAATATGAGTCATCTGCTAGGGATGCTCTGATCCAACCATGAACCTGTGTCCACACTAGGAAACCCCATGTCTATACTAAGTCTTTTGCTCTATGTGTTCAAGCTCATCCAACTAGTAGAAATGTAGAAGCAGAAAATCTAAATGAGTAAACCTAAATCAGAGGTCTTACATGCTTCTCTGAAGGAACAACCTCTTATGCTCTCAATAAGTATTCCCTCTTCCACCCAAAAAATAAATAAGTCCCTATGCATAGTGCTCTTTAGAAAAATAAAAAGGAAAAAGAGGAGAATTGCTTCCTACATAAAGAGTTGAAGCGTGCAACCTCACCTCGGTAGTTACTAGGCTCACTAGAAGTGGACAAATGTGTGTTTTCCTACATGACTTTGGCGGGGTAATGTCTAGGCCTAATGGCAGTGGAGAAAGACCAGAGATGAAAACTTAAGCTCTAAAAATTTTAAACTCGTGAGCCAAACTACCCTTCCCGATTTTGAAACATTGTGATCAAGCTGAAATGTGTTGTTGTGTTTGACTGACTTAGCAAAAGGTGAACCATATCTGTCTATGGGGTAATTTTGGAAGCCAAAGTAACCCGCAAAATGATTCAATAATCCTTGATGGACCAAGGCCCTGTGCTATCAATGGATCGAAAAAGTGAAGGTAGTATTCAAATAGTGTGTTGCGAAGTCTTGTAGCACAATTCCCTCCAAAATTTTGGCCTGCATCCAATTTCACAACCTTCCTTGTTTTTTCCATTGATGTTTGCAAACACTCGAGCTCATCCCATGAGTTCGTGTTGAGTCTTTACAACCTCTTTGCTTCACCATTCACCAATCGTCTTTTAGCATGTTAATTTCAATGCCATGCTTACAATATTGCTCTAGAAATGTTTAGGGTCTGTCTTCATGTTTACAAGTTGTCTTGACTATGTAAGCATTTGTCACACTCACACACGAATTTGTATGCAATGTCGCATAAGTTTCATCAAAATCATTCAACGTTCTATCCCAAGTATCACACTTGTCATTCACACCCTTTGGTTAGTCACACTGAACACATGCTGTCTTGTTGGTTTGAGGTGTCTTGTTGTTGAGTCATGTTGAGTGTGTGTTTGCAAGGTCATGTATACACTAGTTGACTCACTCTCACACTTAACTAGTTTTCCAAATATCTGTCAACCAGACCACCCTCTGCAAGCTGAACCTCCGCTAAGATGCACTACTCAGTATCATCCCTCAGTGAGCAAGTACTGCTACCCAGAATTGCTTAGGGCTTGAGGTTTCCTCCCAGGCAGTCTACACTACGAAATCCTAGAATTAACATGGCTGATTTTCACCCAGAACAAAGTAGAATTTTCCCAAGAAGTTATCTCAATCTGTGATGCCTGCAAGCCTATCGATCAAGCCTCCCGTTGGTCAATCGGAGAGTTTCACTAGGCAGTGACCTCAATCTCAACTCCTCCAAACAATTGCGAAGAAGCTTTCATCATGCTCACCTCCATTGACTGAGGAAATTTTGCAAACATGTGGGACAGGCACTGACTACCTGTCACTAAACTGCCTCTGAAAATTGTGTAGTTCTATAAGTTAGTCCGACTATTAGCCAACTTGTTTCTCCTCCCAAAAACTTCACAGTTTTATTAGTCCATCCACCAACTGCCCGACACCCCAATTGGCTCGGAAACTACACAGACATGTCCTACATGACTACCTCCTAGCTCTGCCCAGTTTTGGCTAGCAAGCTTCCGCAGCCTGCTCCCAGCCTCCCCTGCGAATCTGCACAGTTTTTGCTGCCAATCCTCCCTATTGCCTGCACATCCTTCCTTGCAAAAATTGTGCAGTTCTTCCTCCCAGTTGTGATAGATCACATAGAATGTCACTACCATTTTGGACTTCTCATCCCAACGTCTAAGTGAGCTCTATGTAGTTTTTCTTGATAGTTCCCTGAAGCCTTGAATCCCAACCTAAAATGTGCTTTGTGCAGTTTCAGAGCCTTGTCCTCTCTTTAGGTCACCTGCACTTGAAAATGAAAGATGATGCATCATGGTAGACTAGGAGATTTCTATATTTGATTTCGTCTCCTCATGAGTGATTAAAGATATAGGTACATGGATGACACATGATGTGGCGATGAATATGATGAAAAAGGAGTGCATGAAAGGAGACTTGTTCACGAAATGATGAACACAAAAAGTGTGCCATGCATGCACCTGCAACATCATGCGAACACCAAGACCTCCGAACACTCCACTAACCTTACTATGTGGAGGTGAAACTATCATACACCAAGAGAACACACTCAGAAGCACTGCCGCTTGACACAGACACCACCATTAGCATGAAAATACCAGCATAGTCATTTCAAGTCATGTCATGAGTCATCTTGGCCACATCACTAATGTGGGCCATAATATTGTAATCAATGTAATGTAACATGGAAGTCTAAGAGCCCTGCATAAGAAGTTGAAGATTCACGTATGTCAAAAAGTTATGAGGGAAGTCAAAGAGTAACAAGGGTCAAGATCCCCCTTGGCTATATATATCCCTCATTTGTATGTGTAAAAGACTTTTCACCTTGGCTCCTCCCACATAGCCTTAAGAGTCTGTAATATTTTCTTTGAGGACCGATGAGTGGCTCAAATGCCCCACTATCGAGGTTATTGATGTATGGTGTACGAATGTGTCTTGGAACTTACACTTAATTCACAAGCCCATTAACAGGCCATCATGTTTTCACACATGTATTGTATTCCTTTGTAAGATTATTATTCATATGCTTGTGATGCATGTTGTCTTAACATATATTAGTAGAATTGAACTATTTCGGTTGTTTTAGTGCATATGTTATTGGAAATGTGTTGTATCAGTCGTTAACGTTATCTCACCCATGTGGACTATTTCGTCGACCACTCGACAAATTCATTCTCATCAACTTGTTATAACAACTGTCGCACTCATGTGGAGTATTCCAGTGGGCATTGTGCGTGCTATCTATTCATTATGTGTGTATGCGACTGCCGCATCCATGTGTATTACTCCACGAAAAGTTGTGCATGTCCTTCTCTGTTGTGTGCCTTTAACAGAGTTGGGAGTATTCCCTTTCGACTTGAGACTCACTCTCACCCTCTCCCTCTCCAGTGAAAGAACATAGATACACGTTACACTAAGCGCTCGCTAAGGAAACGAACCTCGTTGTTTGAATAATAAGTATACCACTCTTATGTGCTCACAAGGAAGAGCTAAGGCATATCATTAAGATAATGGAAACTAGGCCATCATACTAGATAGGAATCCTACACAAAATGGTGTGAGGTCTAGTTGGGACTTCATATCGGGAAGATCCCCTAAATTTTGGCAGGTCTAGCACTGTTAACAGGATTATAATGGTCAAGTTCACATGCTCATTCCTTGATGATTCATAAGCTCTCCCCTTTTATGCAAGATTGCAAATGCATATCACAATCCATAAAGCCAGTGTCGATGCAATGTTCAATGCATGTCTATAACCAATGTACACTTTCATTGATAGTCTCCCTCACCATGGCCACAATTGTACTTCTATTTCGATGAGCTTTCCCAACTGTCACTTTTAAGTGCCTTTGTTTTTAAAACTGTCGCTTTCATGTTTGTGATTATTTCTTTTGCTTTCTTTCACTTTAATAATTGGTTTTTTATTCATATCTTCACTCTGGTATTTTCACTTTCAATTTCTTTAGCATTTGCAAGTGTCATTTTTGCATTTCATTACTATTGTAAGTGTCTCTCTTAGTTTTTTTACTCATGTATGTCTCACACATTTGCACATTGCTAGAGTTAGTTCTGGTACACTTTTCTGCATTACTAGTATTATGTATCATAAGAATATGCACTAGACACATCCCTACAATTTCGCACACCATTTTGTCACAGTAGTCACTTCTGTTGTAAGTTGTGTTCTAAGTGTTGGAATATGTTGTGTTAACTGTCTCACATAGAAATAACTGTCTCTTTGCAGTCATTTCAAGTTGTTACTATTGTTCATGAGTCCTCCACATTTTCCTGGGCTATATTAATGAAATTCATATTTGTGATCTAGTTTTGAGCCTTGTCCGGATGCATTTCCCTCTCTTAATGTATGGATACCACACTTAGCCATTTTAGAGATATTCTTGGTCCTTCTTACCGAGTGCAAGTTATGAAGGCATTAGAACGCTTATTAGGTGATGATCACAACCCATTCATAAGCCTCATTAATGATATCACTTCCTCCTACACTTGTGCATAATTTGAGCCTTTCTTAAGACCATCTCCTATGGTTGCACATTAAGAGTCTTCCAAGTAGGGTTACCTAACACTTGTTGCCCATAGTGACTCACTACACTAATTTTTTACTACCTCTACCTTTCATAGCACGTAGAGAACTCCTAGTTTATAGTAAGGTCCTATACCATCCACTTGCAAAAGAGAAAAACACCATGAAAAGGACCTCCAACTTCAGTATAGTGAAGCACGTTCTAGGCTACGTGACCTAGCCTTTGTTACCTCTCTAAGTGAAAAGCACATTCTAGATGAAAATTCATCTACTATTGTGCCAAATTGTGCTACCATAAGAGGAAAAACACATTTCAGATGAACAGTGAGCCCATGTTTAGAAAAACTATGCTTTCCTCTAAACATCCACTTTCCTTTAGTGCATAGCATAGTCATAAGCAACAAGCATTTAACCTTTTTCCTTGTTCTTCCCCTGTACACTAAACAATTTCTCAAGCCTCTCTTTCTCAATGCATGACATAGTAACAAGGCTCAATAATGCATCCTGTTAGCCCTTGACTAGTCAAACTACACTATTATAGCCTTCATTGCTTTCCTTCCTAGCACATGTCATCACCTTAATCAACAAGATCATCACCTTTTTCCTTGTGCTTCCCCACTGCGATGGAGTAAGGAGAGCCCCTTCTTTATAGTGCATGGAATAGTAACAATGAATAGCGGTGCCTTACTATGACACTATTGAGTTGAACCATGCTTTCCTCATCAAGCCTTTCCTTTTTCGCCCTCTAATGGGCCTATCATAATGAACATCTTCCATGAGCTATGTAGAGATAGGATAAAATATTTTAACACTAATATTTCCTTGCCATGACTGAACTTCATTGGAAGGTGTACCATCTAAACCTAGCAAGGAAAGGCTCAAGGAATATCTCAAGGAGAAGAAGTAAAAAAGCACTTTCAAAGAAGAAACACAAATAAGAACAATCATGAAGACATGAAGCAAATATTGGACCATGAAAAAATGAAGACATTGCATGATGACTCAAAAGATTCCAGCTCTGAATGAGGACCCTTTGAGGGTAAAGATGAAGACAAAAGAAGATATTTCATGAATATGGAGTAATGATCAGACCTATCACAAATAAGTCAAAGACATAACAACAAATAGAGAAGCTTGGCATTGTCACAACATCATGAAGTCCATGTCATCATTATCAAGTTGTTACTTGTACAACTGTCAACACAATGGCATATGTGTCTTGCCACATCATCATGTGGAATGTAATGATGTATTTTTAAGAAAATGACAAAGTGTAAATATGTGGAATTCCAAGATTCACATGTGGAATATGAAAAGTCACATGTGGAAAAAAGAGTCATATAAAAGTTCAAATGTCATTTTGGAGTCCAAAAGTCTTATAGATCATCTAGGGGATCAATTTAGTGCTCAAAATCAAAAGTATTCAAAAGTTGTTGAAACTTATACCATTTGATAGATCTCAGTGGTCTAAATCCAACGCAACTCATTTCACTCAAAAGTGATACTGTATGCTCCTGATATCATGTTTTGATTGAATTGCCAAACAACTAAAATTTTAAAAGTTGGGTTGTAGGTACACCTAATTAGTAGTTCGTATGTTGACTAAGCAGGTGATTAGGTAGTTGTTTGTGCCTAATTTGGGCCAATTGTTGCTTTACATGTGTCCTTTTGTGATTGGCTCATAAATTATTTTTTTATTATGTCATGGTTTGACTATGTAATTGGAGGACCAATGGGGGAGGGCCATGTGGGCCAATCGGAGGTAGCCACGTGGCCTCACAAGGGTGGTCTAATTTTTTTTTATGGATTTTGAGCAGCCACAAGAGTCAAATCCGTGACCTAGCACCATGGAACACAAGGCCTAACCAACACGCCATCACATAAGACATAACATATATGGTAAATGGGGTATATTTAAAGCTTATGGTCGGTGCATTTGGGCGAAGGGCCAAGCTAAGACTTAGCCATTAGCCACTCCCCACACCCATAGGACCATGGTGTAGGGGACTTGGGGCTAGGGCCTAGCCCGACCCATAGGTCTCGGCACTCACATAAAGCCCACCACTAGATCCAAAACCCACCATAAGAGGCAGAAAGATTGGGGGGGAAGCCTAATGGGGCCATAGCCAAGGGACAAGGCAATGGCATAATACCATGCAAGCGCTAACGGAAAAGAGGCCAACCCTAGGGTCATATAACAACCAAGAAACCAGGTTCAAGGAGGTGTAAGGGTGACAACTTGTAGGGGGCTAGCCCTAAACAACATGCGCACCCATGGGACTATGCCAAAGCTAGAATTGGGTGTGCCTTTAGCCCATGACCTCGAGAATAAAGGCCTATAACTCTCTCCTATGAACAACCACATGATCAAAAATTTTGAAATTGGGCATTAATGGGAAGTTTAACTATCCTACATTTTTTCTTGTCGGGGTTGTAGGCCATAATTGTGCGTTGATTTCGGGTTTGGCGCTCTAAAACCAAATTTGGGTCGAATTGTAGGATGATGAGCTATGGAATTTGGAAAAAACTTGTAACAAGCATAACTTTCTCCATTTTTTTCCAAATGATGTGCAGAAAGAACCCAGATGGGAGTTTTTGACAATTGTGGATCCATTGGAGACATTTGTTTTCTTAGCACTGCAAATTCATGTAAAGACATATTTTTTAGCATAATTAAAAAGGCCTACATTGGAAGCTAGATCAAGAGATGTAGCCTAGGAGAGGGGTGAACTCCTTTATCATGTTTTGTTGTTATGTGTTTCTGAAATATTTTATTGTCTCTATTTGGCTATTAATTGTGTTTAGAAATCACTTGTTAATGTGTTTATTAACTTTATACATTACCCTTGAACACATATAAAAGTCGCTTCCAATTTGTATATCCCCTTCAGTTTTCAATTATAGATCATTTTGATATCAGAGCATCAAGTTATTGTGAAGGTTTTATTTTGTTTGCAAGTGTTTTTTTTACACTTACAAGGTTGAAACTTAAAATAGGAGAAGGACAACTTGTGGAGCCAAGATCTCAAATTGTTTCAAGGAGAACAAACACACCTCAAGCATCAATAGTTATAGCACATGAAGAAGGCCCTGAAGGGATGTTTGAAGATGAAAGAATTTTTATAAAAGAATTCTATGAGATGTCTGAAATGGTTAAGGTTCTTTATGAAGAGAGGAATGTAAGGTTGTGTCGGGAGAGCTGAAAACCTCGAAAGGGAGATGGAGAAAAAGGAGACAAACCTCCAAAATGGAATGAAGGGAATGGTGACAAACCACCACCTTCACATTCATCATCCTAATCCTCTTCTTCATCCTCATCTTCTACTTCTTGTACCCTTTCACAAACACCCCCAAATTCTCCAAAAGTACATAGTAAAACTCCTTTTCTTAAGCTTGATATTAGGTTTTAATTTCCTATGTATGATAGAGAGGTATATTCTGAGAAATTGGATAATTGGTTTTGTAAGATTGAAGTCAATTATAGGATACAAATAATCAAGGATGATGAAACCAAGATTCATCTAGCTTCTCTTAGATTGGAAGGTGCAACACTTGTTTGGTGTGAAGCCAAAACTCAGGACAACATGAAGAAACATGGTAAGGTTTTTCCTCTTGGAATTATTTTGTTGTTATAATAAGAAGGAAATTTTATCCATTAGCATACATGCAGAAAGCTATTATGGATTGGCAAACCTTTAGGCAAGCTAAAGGTAAAAATGTACAAATATATACTCAAGAATTTAGAAAAGGATTTTAGATTTTAGGTATAGATTTATCCTCTCAAGATAATCTACTCAAATATATTGGAGGATTACATAGTTACTTGAGATATACATTCTCATTTTTAACCCTATAAAACAAGATGAAGTTTGTGTACAAGAAACTCATTTAGAGGTAAGAGGGAAAAGTGTTTCTGAAGAAACTAGTGAGAAGTCATTTAAGTATGGAGAAAAAGTAAAAGGGAAGTTTTTGGTAAAGATAACAAGAATACTTCGGTCATGAAAGAAGGAGAAAAAATCACATGTAAACATTGTTCTAAAGAAGACCATGATGAAGACCACAGTTGGAAACTTCATCCTGAGATGAGACCCAAAATTATAATAACAAGGAGAATGAAAAGGTTACTCCAACTGCACAACAAGATCTAGAAACTGATTTTGGAGATGAAACAAAAATCATAACCATGGGGTCTTCCAGGTAAACTTTATATTAATAAAGAGTCTCAGAACCCACTTTTTTTCAAGGGTAATTTTGAGATATCATGGCTTTGATTATGATTTTTAACATATCATGGAGTTATTTTACCTTTATTAATGTATTATTCTTAACACAGTTAAGCATTTCATTTAGATTCAAGTTCAACTCAACTCTATAGCTAAGACATTATTATTATGTGGTGTATTGCACCTCTTATGCATTAGATACACTGTGTTTGCCAACAACAGGTTATCACACAAAATTTTATTCTAGATCCCACCACACACACACATATATAATCAACACATATATCAGTGAAATTTCCCCACGAAGATGCACCAAATATAGAAGCATTAATAGCACGAATACAATCCCTAAGTCCAAAACTATTAACAACAATGCAACATCATTCATTAAGGGTAAGAAAACATACATATAAACTTATCTTTAGGTTTTCAAGGCAATTGAGACTCGGACAAGGACTCTCCACCCAACCTTAGACAACTACACGCAATTTTACTTGTAGTTGTCACCCCTCAAGTATATTCTAGTGTCTGCGGAGGATGCCTCCTTCTAGGACTACACACTAGCTATTGAAATACAGACTCCATAAGACCTCCTTCCTCAATCCCATGAGCTAATTACTTCTTTCCCTTCTAGCATGGGGTTTGTAGAGGTGCCACACCTCATCCCCAAGTGTACCCATAGTGATTCACCCCCTTCTAGCATGTCTAGAATCCACTGTACCAACCGAGAATGATCCAAAAGTATTTCATCAAGTCTTCCTCTTATTTTTCTTTAAGGTTGACTGTCACAAGTTGATACAGAGCTTCAGAGTACATTATCTCAACCCACAACCTCTAGGGAGCCCAAACTGTTATAGGGCTCCAAAGATTCCATCCCAACCCACACGCTGCAAGGATCCAAGTTATTACAGGGCTCCAAAGACCTTTCTTTCAATCCACAGCCTCCAGGGACCTGAGATGTTACAGGGCTCCAACGATCCTATCTCATCCTATAGCCTCTAGTGACCCCAAGCTATTACATGGCTCCAAAGACTACCAACTCAACCCACAACCTCCAAGGACAAATAAATGATTCCCTTCTCTTCTCTTGTTTTCAACATTACTTACTAAATGCTTCTACGAGAGGATCAATTCTAGTCCCCTTCTTGGTGTGCCTCCAAAAAAAAGGTCTTTGTTCCCTTGCTATGAAGAGCTAAAATGGGTCTCTCCCAACGCAAAAGTCTCCTCTGTTCGAATGGGTGTTCCCTACTCAAATGTTGTGTGCCTCCTCTTTATCCCCATGACTTATGTTGTTTGAATTCCCTCTTCCTTTTTATTTTCCTTTCTTAGTCCCAGCGTGCCTTTATGTCAACATTATTTACTATTGTGTCCTTGTTGTTTGTATCCTTTCATAATTTTTTTCCTCATTTCTTGTTGTGTTTCTTCAAGCAAGCATGGGCCTAGGTATGTTTCCTCAGCCCATTTAATTTTAAGAAATAGTTCATTAACTTCCTGCACCATCCAACCTTCAATGGTTATCTTGCAAATTCAAGTTTCTTCTTTGTACAAGAAACCATAACATCCCAAGCAACCATCTTCCTCGCCCATCTCTACAATATGTGTCCCTTTGACTCAATCCTGTTTTCTTTTGATTTCAACATTACATAAAATGTACATCATATTTATAATGTGGCTCATATTAGAACCTTCGGTGGGTTTTCACGATTATGTTGCTTCTTCCATAGCCTTGTTGTTGTCTCCTCACTCACTACATTAAATTAGACACTTTTTTCTAGCCACTTCCAAAGTGTAGCAATGACATTCCTATCCAATAACATCCAAGATTCATCTTTCATTCTTGAGGGTTTCATTGCCACTACATCAATTGGAAAATATTGATCTGTAGAACCAAAATATCCTCCATTTGTGTTTTCTAGAGGGTGAAATTGACCCAATTTAGCTTGTCTAGGTGACTTATTATATTACCAACACCACCTACAAGTATAAGACCAACTAATAAGAAATAATAGCAAAAAAATAAATTTAAAAATAAAATTTAACTCATACACTAGACACAAGCTTAAGTGGAAAACCGAGTTGGGTGAAAAACCTTGGGAAAAATCTTTTCTTTATTACAAAAACAATAAAATTACTTTTCACCGTTTTCTTTTACACCCTATTACATAACCAAAAAGCTATAACAATAGGAAGAATGCCTTACTATTAACCATGTATAAAAAGGTTAACCTAACAAAAAAAGGAATTATAAATGAATGTTATAAATAATAATGAGAAACTTATCATGGAGTAACTTATTAAAATTGGAATAATCTCAACTCCCTAGGAAATTGACGGATAAGGAGCCACTTAGCAGGCATCTAATTTTTTTAATTTACTAAAAATAATAGACCATTTTGCTAAATAGAATTTGGTTAGATATAAATGAGTGTTATAAATAAGAATGAGGAATTTATCATGGAGGAATTTAATAGAATTGAAATAAAGTAAAATCTCTAGAAAATTGGTGAACCAAAAATTATTAAAAGTCAATACAACTTAACAAACTCTTTAATACATCACATATACTGATAAACATTAAAACCTACCATATGATAAACACATTCCCTATAGAATGAATCTAGAACCTCAACTAAAAAAAATTAAGCAATGCATCCGAATTTTTTCAAAGAACTCTATTTACATTGTTCTGCGCTGCTATTTTGTAATCATGGCAAACTGGTACCGTTCCTCCACGTTCGTCATCCTTACTCTTTTCTCCACGTACGGTTTTGCTTGAAATATCGCGTAAGAATTTATCGTTTGTCATAATATTTGTTATAAGCTATTGCAGATGGCTCTTAACCACTTATGCATTTAAATAAACCAATCATATTTAGAGTAGTCTTCTAAATGTCTATTTACATTTGCATGTGCTTCTTTGCTATTGGTTCATTAATTTCTATTTATACAAACCAACCATGTTCAATGTCCTTGTCTGAATGTCTATATTGTGTTGCGTCTGATGTCCAGCCATGCAGATTAATGGTTCCACGCTATATTCAACCGGCCTCTTGTACGGAGAAAAGTATCATGAATTAAGTTTTTGATCACCATTAAGCCATGATTGTCATGTATACGCAGTAGAATAGTAGTATAAGAAGGCATCTTAATTTTATGGGAAAAGATTCGACGAAGATAAAGCGCAATTTTTTTTATTTTTTCTTACTATCATATAATAATTTAATAAATTAATAAATAAAAATAAAAATTTAGTTATCCCAAAACTTTTTTTTTTTGATATAAAACATTAGAACCAATCAGATTAAAACATATTCTCTATAACCTTATTATATCTTCAATTAATATTTATGCGATATACCAACTATATATTTTATCGATGCTTAATCACATGTTGTAGTTACGTTATTTGTTCAATTACTGGTCATGACATATACCAGCTTTAATTAATGCAGTTATGTTAATTTTATTACATATTATATGTGGCAGCGCGCTATCTGTTTCATCAGTGGATATGTAATTGTTTCATGAATGAATAGACCATCCATGTTTAATGTAGTTGTGATGAAGTTTACTGTACCGTGTTGGTGTTACGAACTGTAAAGGGTCCATATTACTTTGTGCGTCATTCCATTTTTTCATGATGTAATATCTCATTCATTAAAATTTCCATCTATCATCATTAGGTTATGATTGATTGCTTTGTTTCTCGGAAAATAGGTTGAAAACAGTTTAGTTCCAAACTTACACACGAATTTCACTTGTACTATGGGAATGATAAGTTTCTTACTTAAATTTAATTTAATTAAAGTTGAAAAAAGGCAGAGGATAAAATTTAGAAGATAAATTATTTTTCTTTCAAGTGAATGAATCTGTGTGAGAGGTATAAATCAGTTAGTTTATGTGAATTTAGTTTTTCTTTTATGTTAGGCATCATGAAAATAGGTTAAGAGTGAGTTACTTTTCCAGAAATAAGTTATGCCAAGGGCCGTTGAGCTTAGCATAGCATACTAGAGATTTTGATTAGTGTTTATTAATATTCATAGGGAATATTTTTCTAATCAACATTGAAAAGTATAAAATTTTGAAAATATTTAAGAATCTATAATTGAAAGAAAAAAATCCACTAAGCTTAGCTTGCTTAGGGCTCAACTTAATGATAATGATAGTTCTTCCATTCATTATTGAAAAAATATAAATACGTTATATAAACCCAAAATATAAATACATTATAAAAACCAAGCTCTCTTTCTTTCGTGGAATTGTGGAGGCATCAATATTCCAAAGAAAGTGGTAGGAAAGAATGATGCATCAAGTGTATCCAGGAGCCTCCCTTTCTCCCTCAGCCCGGCAAGGCCATGTTTTGATGATCAGTGACAACAAGTTTGTTGCACACAACGATTCTCCCGTTACCTTCACTGTGTGGAAGAAATCACTGGTCTTCAATGGCAGTGGTTACACAGTCTTTGATTCCTCTGGAAACCTGGTTTTCAGAGTCGATAATTACGCATATGATCCGAGACACCAGCTCTTTCTCATGGATACTGCAGGAAACGTTCTTCTCACTTTGCTCCGCAAGGTAATAAATTTTTATAATTCCGATATCGTGAAATCTGAGAACATTTTATGGATTTAAATATGTGGTTTGATTTTGTTTGTGGGTTTAGCAGAGACTAAGTTTCAACGATCGATGGGAAGCATACAGAGGTGATGGCTATAGTTGTGGGATTAAGCCAGTGTTCAGCGTCCTAAAGTCGGCGTTGACTCTCTTCTCTAGCAAACCCTCTGCCAAAGTAGTGTTAAACCCTACAAAGAGACAGAATACAAAGCTCTGCGATTACGAAATCGAGGGATCTCTCTGCAATCCAAGCTCCTCATTCACAGTATTCGGCTCCTCTCGGCAGATTATCGCTCAGGTTTGCTCTTCTCCAATAAAACCTAAATCGGTTTATTCCATAATTTTCATTCTCATAGGGTAGTGAAATCCATATCACAGTTTTTCATTCACTGCTTCAATGGCGCAGGCAAAACGAAGAGTAGCGAAACCAGAGATCATGTTAGGGGAGGACGTTCTAAGTCTTGTGGTGCAGCCTGGAATCGATCAAACCTTCGTCATGGGTCTCCTCATCGTATTCAATCAGATTTTCAGCAGGTAACAGTAACGAGGGACAAATATGGAGAATAAAACTGATCTGCTAGCTGTTCGTACGTAGCGTTAAGGCTTTATTATAGGTCTGAGCTGGCGATTCGGCCTACGATGGATTCCAAACAAGGAACTCATTCTTCTATTATATTATTCGGTCGATTCCCTGACACTGAAGTGCCATTGAATTTCGACAGACGCAGGAATAAATATCTTCCACCGTGTACAGATTGGTTTTTATGATCTGTACAGTGTAAAGTGGTAAATATACTTGATACTCTTCGCTGAGGCAAATTTAATGGATTAGGTTCTGTAATTATTCGCACTGCATTCTAAACATTTATAAATTAGGTGCATATTTATTTTCATATTTTATCTTAGGCGAATGTCCTTATTATGTGATGTTGAATTAATCCTCAAATAAATGAAATTATGGAAATTTATACAATTATTTTAATTTTATACAAATAAAGAATAATGTACAAAGATGCAGTGGTTATAATATGGGGTGTTCTTATTGTTTAATTAAAATTATGAATTAAAAATACAAAATTATATATATAATTTTTAATTTATATTTTTGACATTCATTATTTTACCCTTAAGAGTTATATCTGTTACCTTTTTGCCTTTTGTTGATAGTCATGGAGTTTAAAAATATATCACAAGAAGATTGTCCCCCGTTATATCACAAATTACGCATCTATACAGTAAGAATGTCTCTCGTTATATCACAAATTACGCATCTGTACTGCGAAGGAAACGCGTAGAAGGCATCATTGTGAAATTGTCTCTCAAATAAAGTAAGGATTTTGCTTTTATTACCGGAATGTTATTAATGAAATCGAATGTACGATCTTATTTTTTTTTAAGTTAATTTAAATT